>JAHWFP010233078.1:36384-58075 GCA_023313725.1 Lithobius niger | reverse complement strand
AGCATTACTGTTTCAGCTAACCATCCTGGATTCAGTTGTGCCCTTATTACACCCCCTGTTCATTTGTGAAAAGAGTGAGCAAGTGAAGTGCTTCCGTATCACACTGACTAAGGCATGTAAACGATTCCTAGATTATTCTAGTACTTACTCGCTTGAACGAATACGTTCGTCCTAATATTAATTCCACAGAAGAAATTTTTCATCATCAACAGATTACTTGCGGTAGCTTAAAATGGCTCTGACACATAGTAATAGGCCAAACTTAACTTGAGAAAATCACAAATAGAAGGCAAGGGCCTGATGCATAATCTTGCGCATTTCAGCCATATGGCCATGCAGCGTAACAGTCAGTAAGGTCAACATCAGCAGTTTGGCCACAAAATGTCAACTTCAATGCTATAATTGGTTTCTTTCTGTAAAACGGTTCTGTAACTGTTTCTGCTTTACTAAGTCCTTTAGGGTCCGTCAACTTTTTTTTCAGTTTATTTAAACACTACATTCATACAGAAATTGTGCTTCCTAAAGCTAACTACTTTTTTTTAGAGAAAGGATTTGACACGACTGGCCAAATCCGAAGATTACACGGACACCTCTGTCTATTATTGCATTGGTCTCAAGTTGGAATTGGCCCAAGTTTAAGACAACCCGAACAATTATATTCAAATATGAATTGTAGAATTGTATGAATTGAATTGGAGGAGAATTTATGACCGAGACCCCTTCTGAAAAGTCTTAGATTCATTCCTATTAGTTCCGTCTAAGTTTATAGAGGGCTTCATGAGTATAATTTGGGAATTTCTACTCAGTTTTCAGCCTAATTGAACTAAACTATGAAGCTAGCTTTTATTTAATTATTATTTAGTTCATTTTAGTTGCAATTTAGTTTACTATTGATTTGGGCTGAAATGAGCAATAACTACCCAATGGAACGTGTGGCGCCCTCTGAAAACTCGGACGGAACTAATATGAATGTAACACGTTTCAACAGGGACTTTATAGAGTTACAAATTCTCCTCCCCAACCCCATAAATTCTTGATTGTGTACAAAATAACTGCTATCATGTCCAAATAGTCTTAGTTTCTGCCTCATTCCTATAAGTTTACTAACTACCACAACTAAGTTTTAAACCCAGCAGCTGCAAGTTGCAGACAGCTAGCGGTACCCTTTCTTCCCCATCTCCTTCCGAAAGAAAAATGTTCTCTTGCAACCATTCTCTTGAGACTCTATGACAATTATTAATTTATTAACGTCAGGAAGTCGTCATTGCTCGCTTGAACGAATTTCCGCAACCTGTCTCAGCAAATCTCCGGAGACAAGGAAGAAGCAGAAGTGCTGAAGTAAGCAGCAGCCAGTTACTTGTCAGAAAGCGTAACAGACTCAGCGTAATTGCACTCGTGCAACCATCATTCACCGTGTTTCAAATCCCAGAAACGTCTGCCTTAGGAGTCCATCATTCTGCCAAGACGGACGGGATTTGCGATTCTGAGGGCTCTGGAATCATTAGTAAATAAACTTCGCAACACAATACAAAATGGCTTGTGAGCGGCTACGTCTTCCAGGATAGGGTGGCTTTAATCGATGGCCGTCATTGTTTTTGTAACCATCTTGGATATCAACAAGGCACTCTGCTACTGAAAACGTACAATCGATTATCTGTTTTCGTTCTGGGGAGAACGCAAGATAGGCTGCGGACACTATAAATCATGATTTAAGGATGTTACAGGAAATCTTCGTGGTCAGAAGAGGACAAAAAACGACGCGAATCAAGATGAGAAGGGTTAGATAAGGGCGCGTTTATGCAGCGACTCGCATTGCATTTTCGCAGCTAGTAGCTAGAAATCATCTAAAATTCCAACATGGAGGTAGTTTTCGCTCTGCCGATTGGCAAGGAAAATGGTCAATAATTCGAGTTCAGAAGCAACTGGGAAAATTATTTTGACAGGAGGAATTCTTTATCTTATTGTCTTGACTAGCATCGTACCCGGTTTCGCCCGGGAATTTGTTTGACCCGTGGTTGTTTCCCAGTATTTGCTCGGTGCTGCCTTTCCATCAATCGTCACCCTCCACAAAGCAATGTCGTAATCAAATAATGCCTCTAACATAAGAACTGCCCCACCATCGGGCATTCCCCGTTCAGGCCCCTCCCCACACCCAGTGGCGTGCGAAAAATAACTGTCCTTCGTACATGACGTCATTTAAGACATGCCTTTGCGATGACCGCCGAGCAAATTGTTAGTCGAGGCAACAATGTGCTAATTTCAACTTCTTTTCAGGGCAACAATGTCCCAGTTTCAACTTCAAGCCAAAGAATTGACACACTCGCACGTTTTCATTGTTGCCCTTCCGAGGGTCGTCGTTGCGGTTGCTTCATTTCTGCTATGAGACTTTGGTTTATAATGGAAGATTATAGACAGCAAGCATTCACTCTTAAAAATATCAGACTTGGCTAATCCAGGTAAGATCAACGACATCTTTGCCGTGGCGATTAAATTCTAGCTGCGAGAAAGCACAGGCGAGTTGTTGCAAAAATGCACCCTAACTACTACTCGTCAGAAAGCATAACAGAGTGGTAACTGCATTCGTGAAACCATCATTCACTATTTCAAACCAACGAAACGTCTGTTTTATAGTTGTATCCTAGTGGAAATTGTGACTTCGATGGTTCTGGTGTCATTTAAGAAATAAACTTCGGAACAAAATGTGTAATGCTGCCGTACGTCATACAGAAAATCTTCATGCTCAGAAGAGGACAAAAACGACGCTCAAGCTTAGGGTGACTACTTCTTTCCCAGAATTGTGATTTTGAAGGTTCTGGTGACATTTAACGAAAAAACTTCGCAGCACAATGAATAACGCTGGCTTATGCCATGATCTATGCATGTTACAGGAAATCTTCTTGGTGAGAAGAGGACAAAAAACGAGACTCAAGACGAGGAGGGTTGGGTAACTACTACTTGCCAAAAAGCGTAGTAAAGCAGTAACTAGACTCGTGAAATCATCATTCACTGTTTCAAATCCTAGAAATACCCGTTTTTACGAGTTCTGTCCTAGAGGAAATTGTGATTTCGAAGGTTCTGATGTCGTTTAGAAAAAGAACTTTGTAACGAAATGGAGAATCCTGGCTTTCATGATTTATGCATGTCAACGGAAATTGTCAAGGTGGCACGAGAGAAAAAAACAAGGCACTTAATAAGGGGGATTTAGGGAAACAGTTACTTGTCACAAGGTGCATCAGAGAGGCAACTGATCTCAACGAACAACCACTCACTGTGGATCCAATCCCACAAAATTTTCTATTATACCTACTTTACTGGCACGTCTGTGAACAGTAAACCTCACTCATCCCTCTCCTCCATTCCCCACCCCCCTCCCCTTAAAAAAAATGTTATGTTTGGTCAACCACATCTTGAAGAAATTCCACCAGATTTCAGTCTTTGGATTTAAAAATTTGTATAGGACATGTTAGGCCGCCATCTAGCATTCCCCCTCCCCAAAAAAAATCTTAAAATCGAGCTTCCTTGAAGAATATTGTAATTTTGAATATTATTCGTAATCATTTTGTGTTCAATCTGATGAAACGTTTAGAAATTAATCGGAAAAAAATGATGACGCCGTTTTCAGTCGCCATCGCAGATTGGCGCACAAATTTAAAAGGACGTTTTTCGATGAATACCGTATGTTTTGTTGCATAACCACTTTCTGTTTTGTCTGACGAAAGAATTGGAAGTTAAAAGGCAAAAACTGTTTTTGGATGTCACTTTAGCCCACCATTTTTATTGTCATCAGATGGCAGAAAACCACGTACGCATGCGCCATTCATCCGTGTTTAAAAGAATGCGTTTGCTGGAGCTGCGAGGAATGGGCCGAGCAAAATGCCAAATTGTCAAGTTAAAACACGACCTCGTACACTTCGCCTATTCGATGACTAATGGACATTTTACGTGAGGCAATCACATCAAAATTATGTTATCCAGAATCGGTGATGAAAAATGATGGCCAATCACACACAACACAACTGTTCTGCGACGATAAGGGTCGTTCACGTGACGTAACTCATGGTTATGGTTAAGAGCTATCTATTGGTAAACTGCAAAAAAAGGAAGGTAGTAAAATTAACCTCCTTTATCTTTGGGCCGAAGAGGGACCATTTTGCTAAGAAAGGACTCGGGGTATTTTATATATGACAATTCAAAATCAGCACACGCGCATTTCCAGCAGACAAAGGCCAGTATACAACCCAGGCCTTCGGTCTGCAACAGTGGATTGAATCAACACAGCAAGCTGTTTGGTAAATTTCCGTTTTTTGTCTCGGCATGCCCCAGGCTCTTTGCTTCACGATACGAGAAACAAAAGAGGTAGGGTAACACTGCTCTGCATCGTTCGTGGCTTAGGAATAGCTTGTCCACTTCACTCAGTGTAGGTTATTATCCACTTTCCGAGTACTGAGATCGAAAATGTGGGGTCGCTGCTGGGTTCAATACGAGGAAAGTGGTAATAGCCTACCTATCACCCAGTTTCAGTGACACTTAACAACTGAACGGCACATTCATCGTCATAGTTGCTTAACAGGTGAATGGCGCATTCGTTATCTTTGGGTGTACTACATTCTTCATCCTATTCCACTTCTGATGTTGTTTTTGCAATTATGACTGACAATATGATATCGACGACTTGTGCGATTCATCTGCCGAAGAGGATTCTCTAACTATCGGAAGTGTCGGAACTGCAGGAAATGATGAAATAATGGAAACATATGATGCAGTTGGACGTCGTTTTCTTTCTTCGACAAAAGAGGAAGTTGTAAGTGCACAGCAAAATTGCAGACCTACATGTTTTGTACAGAAGACACAGTGGGTGAGTCGTTTGTTCTGTTCATGGAAATTTCTATACGGCAGTGACACAACGTTGTATTATTGTATACAACTCTATCCTGGAGCCAGTAACTGGGATAGCTGCAAGGGTCACTGGAGGGGGAAAAGAAGGGCGTCTTACTGAAGACAATGCTGTTAAGAGTGGATTTCTTAGGCCTGTAATGCACGATTTTTGTCGATTTGTTGGCAGTTGCTGACAATTTTAAGCAAGTAGAATATTTATTTTCCAATTACAACCTAGCAGCATAAGGGATTGAAGAAAACGTTTTTTAAGCCTATGAAATCCGCTCTCAAAGCACTGCCTTGACTAGAAGTGCCGTTGTTTAACCCTCCATTTCAATCTAGTGCCCCTTGCAGCTATCTCTCTTGTAGCCAATATGACGTCACATGACGCTGCTCTATAGAGTATCCGCAAAAGTATCACAGCAAGAAATTTAGTGAAGTTAGTGATTTAAAAGTAAATGCATTACTACGCATGTACATTTTAGAAATTAGAACAGTCAAGGGAAGTGAAAACCTAGAAGAATCTCACCATTCCAAACAACCGTTTCAAGCTGCCACGGTGCATTTTAAAAGTTGATGTCATGTCACGATGAATTTCATGGCATGAATTCTCGTCAATGTTTTGTTTCGTCCTATGTTTTTTTTTTAATAATGTCATAACAGTGCAAATAAACAAACAACAGCACAGAGACATTGTTGAGCTCAGTTTTTCAGCCAGGGATGTCACCTCAGTCCTCCAGTTCCGGGAGTGACGGTATCAAGCTTGATATACAGAGCACAGAGCGTGGAAACTGGGTGATAATATGTGTATGCTGACCATGTCTGGCTTCGGGATAATATTATCTTGAAGGGTGTTAAGCGGGGCAGTTGTTGTAAGTGGGACATCCATTGTGGTTTCGTCTAAGCCTCAACTTAATTAGCCAACATTACTACACGCACTTATGTTTTTATTTGAGTGACCCGGATTGTGCTGGTGAGCTAGTCCATCACTGTGTCACTGTCATACCGCCTTTGCCAGAGTGCCACTCGCCCACTAGACGTAAAGCTAACACTCCATTCTAACTAGTACTAGGCTGTTGTCAATGGTGAGGGGATACAAACCAATATAAATTAATAAGGTTCAACGAATGAGAAATAAAAAGAGAAAAATCGCTGTAAATGTATAGTAAGCCAGCAAAAATGAGACACGGGGAATAACGTGGTACAGTAAACCGCCATTATTCACTTATGTTTTATTCGAGTGACATGACTCCAACTTGCTGATGTATGTATGTTTCTTATTGATGCCTTATTTTATACTTACTTTTATATTATTTACAGTGAGTTGCGGGTATTTATTTATTTATTATGTTATTATATTGTATAAAGTTATCAGAAGGTCAAAATTTCTGTTAAAGAAAGCTGAATGAGTGGTTTTCAGAAAATGATGCTTGGAAAAAGTGCTCTTGGAACGAATTGTTTTATTTTCAAGTATGTTCCAGTAAGTTCTTTTAAATTACAACAAATATTTTCAGTAAAATTATTATGGGAAGATCAAAACTTGATACTCTCTTATGAAAGATTTATGTGCGGTTTTTAGAAAATGTTTGGGAAGCATGCTCTACGTGGTTCATACATCACCGAAATTTTTATTACCAAGCAATTTCGTTTACATTTGAAAAACATTTTCAGTAAAATTATTTTGGCCTGCACTAATTTCCGATTGAAAGCATTACGATTCTGATTTTCCATTTTCTTTACACTGTTGCAGTCACAGGTTTGAACCACACCGCTCCCCCCCAACACTGAATTTATTGCCTATGCCAGTAATGTGGTATTTAATCAACTGATCATAAAAACAATAAAAAAAAACCCGACCTTTGAAAATATTTTTATTTAATTAGTTTACTGTGTTCCGGTACAAAATTTGTGTTTAAGAATATTCTTGTATTTACCAGTATCAGCATTTTTTTTCCAATTATATTCTAGTATCCACAAAAACTTCCGAGTTATATGACTACAGCATTTTCCTTACATATTCCTAAAGAGCTGCTTTTACGTTTGTGTACTTTTTCGTCTGTTTTTGTCTTATTTACACAGACGTGAGCATTAAATGTTAGAATTTCTACTTTATAATAATCAGTTTGAAATACTTTGGTTTTCTCGTTGCCGATAGTGCATTGGTTCGGGACACAACACTTCCGCATGCCGACGTTCTTTAAAATCCACAAATTACGGTAACAATTCTTGTAGGGTCTTGCGAACTGAGTCGTCAATTTGAATCAAATTAACCACCCGTCCACACAGAACCACAGACGAGGAAGGCCTCCTTTGAAACCTTTGGAAATTTCCGATTATTACGAGCGAATTTATTACAGCTTTTAATTATGTAAACCAGGGCCATTACGATTGCAGCCTGATTACATCAATAGTATGTTGCAACAACGACAGTATTGTATTGGCTTCAGAGGGTTAATTACTTCGGTGGTTTATAGGGTTATCGGTACGTTTCCCGTATGCTGCTTGACGATTTAAATAGTTGAAAAGGGGGAGGGAGGAGGCAAACAGTCTCCGAATTGAAATTTCGAAAAGTGATTTCCCTTGGGCTGATACTTCCGCCGTGCGCGCAGTGTAGAAATTTTATATTTAGCATAAAGTTTATCGGTTAATTGGGCGAACGGTTGTGAGGATTTGGTTCCGGTCAAAAGGGTTAAGCACGTTTATGAGCTTTGAAGAAATTATTTACGCGTAAACTGGCACTAATTTTAAATGTGTGAATTGAGATTACTACAAGCTACTGGTTGCAAGCTATTTTGTGACGCCAGTTGCTGTATTATCGTACGAACATAGTTACACTTTCATAGTTTAAAGGAGCAAGTTTATGTGGAAAGTATTTACATATGTTTAACTACCTAAAGGAAGCTCATGTATTTACGAAGTTTCAAGCCAATCACAGCTACATTATATTTGCGTATTTCCCGAGTTGACAGATTTCATGAGATTATAATGACATTTTAAACAATTTAAAGATTTCCACGGATGTAGATATTAAAACTACTTTAACAAAATTGATTAAAACAATATTTTAATGTAAAAGGGGACGTTCGAGTATTACGTCATCAAAAGGGAGTGTCGCCAGCTAGTGACAATTGATAACGAGGGGGGAGGAGGAGGCCAGTTGATGATGTAAGCACCATTATCACAATAAAAGGGTGGAAAAATGGGGGGGGGAGTTCTCAGAAATACACAGGGAAGTACAGGGAAAACACCCTATCTTGGGGGGGGGAGGGTCAAGTTAGAAATGACGTAATGCTGGAGGGGGAGGGGGGTTGAGCAATTGATGACAATCCGTGATGAGTGGGGGAAGAGGAGAAGTTAAAATGGCAAATTTCTTGAGGACGTAGTGCTTGAACGGCCCCAAAGAAAGTGAATGAATCATTGAATGAGTAATTTATCGTGAACATACACACAATAGGCCATGGAAGGGAGAGTTAATATCCCTCGATATCCTACCTTAACAATAAGTCTGGTAACGAGAGTTAATATCCCCTGATATCCTACCTTAACAATATTGGGTAACAACTATACTAATCCAAAAGCAAAAAAGTAAAAGCAAGCCAAGGCCACTGCCATATTAACGAAGATATTTCATATATAATTATAATTTTTACGAGACTTAAAATACTTGTGACATCTGAAATGGTAAGGCACGTTCATTGAAGGCTTTGGGAAGAAAAATTGCGGTTGTAGGGAATATGGCCTGACTGTGGGAAGATGAATTGGGCAAGCAGAAACACACAAACCGGCATTGTGTACTGAATTCCTTGTAAGGTTTGTTGGGGGACCGGGGGGGGGGGGGGAGAGGTTACTACTTCGGTGAGACAACAACACACCCTAGCAGAACGTAAAGATGAGCACTTTGATGCCTTGATGCACTTTGAGATACGCAACGAGAAAAAGGCAACGGCAGACACTTCGCAGATACATGGCACTGTCCAGATTTCCGCTCAACATCAGTGATGTTTAAAGAAAAAAAAACGTAAAACTGAGGCTGAAGCTCGAGGCCTGGTGATTGTCTTAAATAAACATGCACTCTAAATTTAATTAAGAATTACTCCATTACAGAGGACTGAGCTGATTTGTTTTTTAAAAAAATTAAAAGAAAAACTTAATTTTACTCTGCTCCAATTCTTTGTTTTGAGGCTGGCTTTACTTGGAATCTGATGAGTTATCTATCCAAAATTTTTTTTTGAACTGTTGTAATTTAGTTACTGAAGAAGATGCCGTTTGTGCACTCGAGGTGATTTCGACGTGATTGCAGTGTCCCCCTGCTACATTTCCATTATTCTGTTCCACAATCCTTCTTCATTTGAAAACGGTTCATTGAATTTGGTGTTTTAACCTGATTAAAATGATCACATTTCACAGAATTTTATTGATATAAACAGCATAAAGTCATTGTAACGGATCATTGGCGTAACAAAGTGTATCTGGGCCCATAGGCAAAATTTATGGTCGGGCCCTTCCCCATTTATCCCGACCCCCCCCCCCCAAAAAAAAATAAAAGATAAATAAATAAATCTTTCACCTTTTCGACTGTCTTGGTCCAAATGATACACATCCTGTACATTGTTTGGTTTATGTTACCCGAACAACCAACAACTTTTTAGCCAAAATTACTTCGTAATACAAACAAACAATGTTTGAAAAAATTATAGAAAAAAAATGTCTGTGTGGTATATTTTGTAGCTTTGCTTAGTGGCTACATTATTACGCGTGTTAAATGGGAACTTGGACTTGCTACAACACATTTCACTTTGAACATGACATTTACATACTGTAGTTAGTTCGCTACTTGAGGCTCTTAGTGCATGCTTTTCTCAATGTAAAAATCTCAATGATGTCCATTTCCATATTTCGCCGCCTGGCGCCCCCCCCCCTTCCCAAGTTGCAGGGGCCCGTAAGCAATGCTTACCTAGCCTACCTGTACGTTACGCCACTGTAACGGATTTAGGGATTTCAAAGGGGGGGGGGGGGATTGAGGCTTAATGGCGCGCCACAACTTGGTCATTAGCGCCAACCTCAGTCACAGTGCAGTGGTCCGGGTTGATTTCAAAGGATCTACAGATTTCAACAATTCTGCATAACGCTCGAGTTTATGTAGCTCATCAGACTTATTTTATTATTTTAGTGGATTCGTGGCTTTAGTGATTTCATCGGATCTGCCGAGAAATTCGCTAGAAAACTGTATCCACCCAAGCAGGCAGACAGAATATGACACGAGAGAGACCTCATGCATATTTTTCCCACACGGAATGCTGAGATAAAGTTTTTTTTAGCTTTCAGTTGGGTTGGCCAACCCTCTATGCAGAAAAGAGTAGGGACCAACTTGCCCCACACTCCGTGAAGCACTGACACTAAATTCGCCAATATTTCAGCCTTTAATATACTACAGGCCTTTAACCAGGCTTTTTGCAATGAAAAATACTAATTTACAAAACTTAAAAAAACACAATACAGACTAAAATTCGATTTATTTGGTCTGTATTTGTGTTTTTCATGTTTGTAGATTGTTGTATTCTATTGTAGAAAGCCGGGTTAAGGTCCTGTGGTATATTTAAGGTCGAAATAGTGGCGAAAGTGTCAGTGCTTCTCAGGGAGCATGGGGGAAGTGGTCCCTGAAGCATTGACACTATAAGAATAAAATAGCCAAGCAGTGCACAAACATACAAAAATCATGACGTTGCGAAGTTACTTTCAAGTCGTCATCAGGTGCACTAAATCCACAAAAGTTTCGTCAAAATGTCAAAAAAATACAGTTCATGTTGACGAAACTTTTGTGGCTTTTAGCGTACCTGATGACGCGATGAAACTAACCTCAAAACGTCGTGCTTCTTGTATGTGTGTGCACTGTGCACTTTTTTTTATTCTTATGTCATTATAGCGCTTGTTACTTCAAAAGCACTGACACTATTTTTTATTTTATTTTCATTCTAAAATTAATTTCTTTGAGCCTTAAGTCAGCCAAAGCAATTTAATGCTTGTATGGCTGAACCGGCTCATTTTTGAATATCACCATACTTTTAGAGAAGAAGATATATCTGGTAACGGGAGGAGCCAACCCGGGGATTTGAACAGGGGAATCTCCGACTATCGTAGGGGCCGAAAGATTGTCCAGAATTGGCCAGAATAGTTCTCACAGCCACTGAAAGGATATGGTAGGCTCTCACGATACCCCGGCCGGCATCCTGACAGGAACTTTGCCAAGATCCCCTTTCCAGGAGTTCGACCAGCTTCACAAACTTCCGGCAACCAGGCTGAGCTGTCTCACCACTCAGCCATGATGACTAACTGACACTAAAGTGTACTCTTTTCTACATACACTTCACTCCCACTTACTTCAATTTTGGATCAACCTGCTATGTCCAAGAAAGTACAAGTTTTGTTTTACATTGACATAGAGGCAATTTTTAGTTTATTGTCTTGAAAAATCGAACGGCAACATACTTGAAAGGCACAGTATCGTTTCACTCTCACATTTTCTTATTTTATGCTCTCCAATACCCAAAATCCCCACAATTCTGCAACGTTCTATCTCCCAATCACCCCTTCTGGGAGCAAACTTCTACATCCCTCTTTCCAATCCACCATTCAACTGGGCCAGTCCACTGTTGTTTTCGGGTATCCCAAGGGGCATGCCCACATTTTCTATGGTTCAGTAGATCCGTCAGGAGAGAGTGACGTTGTCAATCACATCGGATCTTTGCACCATCGGTCAGTGATAACGACTGATCTCTCCTATCTCCTACCCCCCTTCTCGGGTCGGAAAGACTACATCAACTCCTATCGACTCTCGGAAGCAATCAGAATTGACCACACGTCAATCAGCACGGGGGAAAAATCACACCATCGAGTTGGAGCTCATTACAGTCTGTCAGAACGGTCGGTAACGGAGTTGGCAGATTTTCGCTCTGAGCGAGTGGCCATTTGAAATTCAGCCGTTTTGATTTTGTAAGCAAATCAATGCTTAACATAAATTAGCCATATCGTTTTCTTCGCTCACTCTATCAGCGTCGATCCAAGCTTCGTGTAATTTCTTTGATCTCCAGAGCATCGCAGAACCGATGCGCTGATTATTACGACACAAACTTATTGCATTTGTTGCTCACAGTTCGTTCAGCACATTCCTCAGTAAGCCAGCATTTCATTTGCATCATGAAACATGATTTATTTGTTTGTTCGTTTACGCGGTTATACGTCTACTCCTCCGGAAATAAGGCACATACGAAGGCAAGAGAAGAGCTAAATGAGAGCAAAGCGAGAAACGCATTGACTGTTTAGTTTACGTGGAAGTTGCTCACTTTGCTCACTCAATCCGCGCACCTCCGTGCTTCAGAAATGCGAATGTTTGACAACCTTTTATGACCTATAGGTCTGCTCTATCTCTGCATCCAGTCAGTAGACGCAAAACTAATTTTAAGCTCTCTATGTAGTATGATGCAAAATATGTTGTCCTTTTAAGTTTTTTTGCAACACAATTTCTGATAAGTTTGCTTGAACAGTAATTTTGCCTAATCGAGCTTTGACGTCATGAGCAGTTTTCAGTGCAGTTTTTAGCGTGTTTGAGGGTCAACAAATCAAGTTACATCAATGAAAAATAGACTACCATAAGAGTAATTTAATTATCTTTCATTTGGTGTGTCTCTCATCTTTGTGGGTGCCTTTCAAGAGGAGTAGCGGTACATGCACGCATGCATATCATATGTTTTTAACTATGCGCATACATAAAGATTTGCCCAAACATTGTTAAAAAACTAGTTATTTTACTGTTCAATTACCAGTCATATATGACGATATTGTGGACGGTTTCTATTTTATTTCTCATTACTCTGTAATCTGAACTAAAAATGTGGTAATTTATGGTTTTTTTTTTCAGTATGGAACGTAAAAAGATGACCTGATTGAGCCAAAACAATTGTTTTGCAGGAAGACAACACAACAACGGCTGTGGCATTGCCAGCTTTATCGCTTTTCAGACATCAGGTGGAAATATTGACAGCTGGTAATTGGTTCCAGCACAATGCTTCGGGAGCATTGTGATGTACAGCCTAATGAATAGTTAGCAACAGGTGTTGCAGACGTAATGGCAGAGGACATATGACACCTTACTGCACGAAGCCGATATTCGTCGCAATCAATTTTTGACTTGGTGCTATGCCTACAATTTTACGGTTAATAGAACTGGAAATTATATTACCAGTTGTTCGTGCCGCAATTTTACGGAAATTTGTAAGAGTGTTGATGGACACTCTTCTACCAAATCGAAATGGGAACTCCATGATAAATCCTATGCTGATCGCCTCAAGTTTATCAAATAGGAAACCTTAGAACAGTGCAGGCATGCTTGTATCTGTATAACATATACAGTGTTGTCCATGATCTTGTGAATGTGGGGGCAGACCGTTCAACATCTGTAAAGTGCGCGCGGCCTATCTTGAGTTCGCCGCAGAACAACACAGATAATCGATGGTACGTTTTTAGCAGCAGAGTACCTTGTTGATATCCAAGGTGGTTACAAAAACCATAGCGGCCGTCGATTAAAGCCGCCCCCTCCAGGAAGATGTAGCCGCTCGTAAAATACTTACGGGACTCAAGATACGCCGCGCACACAATAGATCAGATAACCCATTTTTTCTTTAAACTGGAACTTTTAGCAATTCGTGTTATAAAACCATTAAATATAATGGAACACCCTGTACATGCTCTTACAGTCTTTGTAAGGAATAGCATAGGAGCTACTCTATTGTAACAGCTTCCATGTTAGTAGTTACCACCAAATTTCTGGGTTTTACTGCCAAATAGTTACATTTCCTCTATCTCGAATCCTTCCAGTTAAGTTACCACAAATTCGTACAGAAAATGGCAAACAAATACACAGAGAGACAAATTCAAAATCGAATAGATCATATATTAACCCAGTTTCTCTTTAAATTGAGATTCAGGCAATCAGCGCTATAAAAACTGTTAAAGATAATGACACCTCTGCATGCTTCTGCAGTCTTTGTAAGGAATAGCAAAGGTGCTCCTTTAATGTGTCAGCTTCCATGTTAGTAGTCACTGTCAAATTTGTCGGTTTCACTGATAAATAGTCACATTTCCTCCAGCTCGCCTCCTTCCAGTTCAGTTACCACAAACCCATGCAGAAAAGGCAAACAGAGACACACAGAGAGACAAGTTTAAAATCGAATCGATCACAAATTAACCCATTTTATCTTTAAATCAAGATTCATGACAATTAGCGCTATAAACCCTTTTAAGATAACTAGCGGAGTCGCTCGCTTCGCTCGCTCATTCCGCGTCGTCTCGCTGTGCTCGGGGAGATTTCTTGATGCAACACTTATGATACAGGCAGACCTAACACAGAAATAACGATCAAGCAAATTATACGTGTAGTATACGATATCGGTTATCTCGAGAGAAGGTCAATATTATTTTTTTACGTTCAAGGAGTCAAGCAAAAAGGTCAAGCAATGTATCATAAAAGCGCTGTTTCTGATGACAAACGCTGATTTTCGTTCGCTTCGCTCACTCAATCAGCGCAAACATTTCCTCAGAAACGTGACAGAGTCAATGTAACCACCAAGAACCGCACATCACTTGTAAATTGTGCTAGTATACACTTTATATGGGTTTTCTTATTTCACTTGTTCTTAAGAATATTGTGCTCAGTACTGATTTTTCCATGGGCGTCTTATCACTTCACTTTCTGATGATCCCTCACTTGGAGAACATCTGCAGAACGTCAGTTGTATTCTCCTACGAAGGTGAGAGATGAAAGATTAATAGAGCAAAGCGAGCCACACATTCAAATGGTTTACTTTACGTGAAAATCGCTCGCTTTGCTCGTGCAACCCACGTACCTCCATGCTACAGAAACACGAATGTTTGACACCGTTTTAAAACCAAATCAATTGTTTTGATTTTTCCCTGCATCAAGTCAGTTAGTATAAAACCAATTTTAAGATGTATTTGTAGTGTGTTGCAACATACGTCGTCCGTACACCCTTTTCCAGATCATCTCTCTTTGCTCGAAGAAGTTTTCATGAACAAACTATGACGTCATGAACAAACATGAAGAGGGTTTAAAAAAACAAACTTTGACGTTAGTTTTTCAGGTTCTTTCGCTTATTTGAAGGTCATAACATCAAGTTACAGCGATGAAAATTGGCCTACTAAAAGCGAAATTTAATTTTCTTTCGTTTGGTCCTACTCCCATCTTTGTAGGTGCTTTGGTTCCGGAGGAGTAGATGTACAAACACGCACGCACATCATATGATTTTAATTATGTAGATGACACACCCTCTGCATGCGCCTGCAGTCTTTGTAAGGAGTAGCATAGGTCAAATTCGTGTGTGCTACTGGCAAATAGTCACATTTCCTCTATCTCACTTCTTTCCAGGTAAGTTACTGTAAATCCATGCAGAAAAGGCAAAAGGAGGCATGCACAGAGACAAATTCAAAATCGAATCGATCATAAATTAAGCCATTTTCTCTTTAAATCGAGACTCATGGTAGTTGTGGTTATAAAATCGTTAAAGATAATGGGACAATATGTGCATGCTACTGCAGTCTTTGTAAGGAATAGTATAGGCACTCCTCTAGTCCCATTTCTTCTAGCACGCCTCCTTCCAGCTAAGTTACCGCTAATCCATGCAGAAAAGGCTAAGTCACACACACAACAATTCAAAATCGAGCTACCATTAATTAACTCTTTAAATTGAGACTCATAGCAATTAGCAATATAAAACCGTTAAACATAATGGCATACACTCTGCATGCTCTTGTAGTCTTTCTAAGGGCTAGCTAAGTGCTCTTCTAATGTACTAGCTTCCATGTTAGTAGTTACTATCAAATTCGTGGGTTTTACTTCCAAATAGTTACATTTCCTCTAGCTCGCATCTTTTCAGTTAAGTTACCGCTAATCCATGCAGAAAAGGCAAACAGACACACACAGACAAATTTCCAAATAGTCACATTTCTTCTAGCTCGCATCCTTCCAGTTAAATTACACAAATCCTTGCAGAAAACACAAACAGAGACCCACACACACAGACAAATTTCCTAATAGTCGCATTTCTTCTAGCTCGCATCCTTCCAATTAAGTTACCGCTAATCCATGCAGAAAAGGCTAAGAGAAACACACACAGAGACAAATTTCCAAATAGTCACACTTCTTCTAGCTCGCATCCTTCTAGTTAAGTTACCACAAATCCATCCATGCAGGAAAGGAAAACCGAGACACACACAGACAAATTTCCAAATAGTCACTTTTCTTCTAGCTCGCATCCTTCCAGTTAAGTTACCACAAATCCATGCAGAAAATACAAACAGAGACAGAAACAGAGACAAATTTCCAAATAGTCGCATTTCATTTGGCTCGCATCCTTCCAGTTAAGTTACCGCTAATCCATGCAGAAAAGGCAAACTGAGACACACAGAGAGACAAATTTCCATACAGTCACATTTCTTCTAGATCGCATCCTTCCAGTTAAGTTACCTCAAATCCATGCAGAAAAGGCAGAGACACACACATAAACAAATTTCCAAATAGTAACATGTCTTCGAGCTCACATCCTTCCAGTTAAGTTACCGCGAATCCATGCAGAAAAGGCTAAGAGAGACACATTTCCAAATAGTCACACTTTTTCTAGCTCGCATCCTCCAGTTAAGTTACCATAAATCCATGCAGAAAAGGCAAACAGAGACACGCACATAAACAAATTTCCAAATAGTAACATAATAATCTTCGAGCTCGCAGCCTTCCAGTTAAGTTGCCGCTAACCCATGCAGTAAAGGCAAAGAGAGACTACGCACAGAGACAAAATTCAAAATCGAATCGATCATAAATTAGCCCATTCTCTCTTTAAATCGGCACTCATGGCAATCGGCACCACAAGCCTGCACATAGCCCAAATCACAGCTTCAACGATCGCTAGAGCGGCAACTTCATTTATGGTTTATGGAGCCATTCACGCAACTCGTCACATTCTCGTGGTTTACAATAGTTCGAGAGCAATAGATCATTTCCAAACCCCGTCTTTCCATATTAATGATATGTGGTTCAGCGTGATGGACTTTAACGACAGATCATGGGGTCGGGGAAAATGGGGCAAATTAACAGCATTTCTGGTGTCATTTGTCGAAAACGAACGTGACCGCTGATCGTAGTCTAAAATGGCTGCTGCTATGCCGAACGGAAAATTTGGCACTAAATCACATAGTTTAGCGAAATTAAGTAGGATAATAAGTTTAAAGCGGAACGATGACGAGTAGTGATAGTTTAAAGTTGAAATATTGTTTAAGCTGTTAAGTTTTGGTTCTTCTGGTACGAAGGGAAGGTCTTGCACTAACTATATGGAGTTTTAATTTAAAATATTAAAAGAGGTTTCTTGGAGGGGCGGGTCATCATTTATTACTTACTACACAGCTGGGGCCAGGGACATATTTTTTTTTTCGTAAACAGTTCAGATAGGCGGACCGGATCTCGCTACGAAACATCGTTACTTGGCACCCACTAGTGGTGATTATGGGTAAATTGACTTTATTGATGATCTGTTGTTGTTATAGTTAGGTTAGGATAGGTTGGGTTAGGTTAGGTTAGGGTAGGTTAGGTTAGGGTAGATTAGCTTAGGTTAGGTTAGGGTAGATTCGGTTAGGGTAGGTTAGGTTAGGTTAGGTTGGGTTAGGGTAGGTTAGGTTAGGTTAGGTAGGTTAGGTCAGGTTAGGTCAGATGACTTAAGTCGAATTCAATGGGATTTTTCTGTACGCTGCTGGGCTGCATGGAGAGCTATGTAGCGAGTCTTGCTGAACTGTTTACGAAACCAATTATACGGCCCGGGGAAGGGGAGGGGGGGATCAAATGGAACCTTTTTACCCATAGGAGCCTTCAGCTATCATCAGCGTAAATACAGATTATAAAATTAGGTTATGATTTAAAAGCCTGTAGAAACGCAATGTTTCTAGCTTATCTCGCTTTATTGGCTTCATTTCAGACTCCATCTAGGTTTAGTTGTTAACGAATGTAGTCATCATAGGTAATATCCCAAATGTAAGGTGTGAGTTGGCGATTATTTTTTGAACACGAACGTTTTTGCTCTCTTTCGTCCAGCAGGTAAGTAGAAAGGCGGCAAGGTCCGTTCTGATAAATCACAGCTGGCATTAGGGGCACATCGTCACCACACTCGTCTGTCCACAACATCCGAGTTTCATCAGAGTGGACGGAAGAGCCAAAAAAAAAAAAACTCTCGGACTTCGGCCAAGGCTGAACGTAGGTCATGTGCGCCACGTGGTGTTGCTAGGGTGGAGCTTAAAACAAATTTTGGAATTTTAAAATCTAATAGCGCTCAAAAGTTTTCTTTTAGGGACAGATCAAACACCAATTTTTCTTCAAATTTTTGGACAATATCTTGCCCCCAACTCGGACTCAAAATGTAAAAAAAATTCAAATTTTGGATTTGAATTTTTTTTTACACTTTGAGTCCGAGTTGGGGACAGAAGATAGGGTCAAATTTTTCTTTCTTAAATTGGTGTTTGATCTGACCCTAAAACACAACTTTTGAGTGCTATTATATTTTAAAATTCCAACAAAATTTTTTTAAGCTCCACCCTAGCGTTCAGTGAGTTTTACCTCTCTTGTGCCAGAAAGGGAACAACCGACGGAAGAGAACACTGAATCATCCAGGGACAGCACAAATGTTGTTTCGAGGTGGACGATAGAACTGCCGATTGCACACATAGGCCTCATGACTGGACAGAGAGGATTCTGTGTCACGGATCTATGGTTCGACACCTAGGTGAGAACACTTGTGATGCCTGGTGCATAGTGTATGAGATGGACAGTTACTTCCGCGAATAACAATCGAGTGATTGCCAGTAAAGAGACATTCTTCACTATTTGCCGTAAGAATGAGATAACAGCATTAAAATAATCTAAGGATGCCAAAATGGCGCCACTTTATTCAAACACAAGAATAAACAGCACAGCAATGAAATAAACGGAACGTTACAAAGGGCGAATGATACAGGTGAAGTGAATCGCCCATTATTTAGGTCAAGGGGCCAGTCAGCTGCACCACCAGTCACTCGTCTCTATATAAATAAAAGAATACAATAACAATGAAATGGTTAAAGCGACGCCAAATGACGCCACTCTATTCACACAAGAATAAACAGCACAGCAATGAAATGACAAACGACATTACGAAATGCCGAATGACGCGGGTGAAGTGAATTGAATTTTATTGAGAACCGAGACCTCATTTGCCCCATTCCTACAACCCGCACAAGGCATACAAATAATTTCGTAACAGCTATAATACAACAACAACAACAAAAAACGAACAAACAAAGAAATAAGCAATGAACTTGTATGGAGTAACTCGACTGTGGAAGAAGAAAGCTCCGAGTTAGAAGGACAGCCTGAAACACTTGGTTTCGCAGCAGAAGCGGAGAACGTTTGTGCAAGTTCCTCAGAGGGGATGGTGAACCAACCTGAGGCCACAAACTTAGGAGGTCGAGTATTGTAATGCCCTTCACCTTTAAGGGTGTAAAACGAGGACATTCGCGCAAAAGGTACATACCACACTAATAAGCTGGGGCGAGGGCTAACCTCATCCCATAGGCTGTTCCAATGAGGCACACGAGCCCGTGCATAGCCCAGAATAAGGTCTTAAACTCTTCCCCGAAAACAAGTCAAGGCAGCGAGACAGACGGTGAGTTGCGAACAGGTCTACGCCCTCGTCTCCACCCAGCCATTCACGTTCTTACCATCCCGGAACTAGACTTCGCTAGACTCGGGCAAATACTGCAATGTTACCAGCATAGTTTAGTTGGGTTTCAAATGAGGTAATTCGCACGGTACTTCTGGCTATCCAAAACGGGCTGGTAATATGGTTTCGTGTTTCTGTGGTATTATTTTTTCATGAAGAAGAAGCCTATCGCCTTGTTTGATTGCTTCTAACCATTGTGCAGAGCTCAATTTGTCTACATGTTGTTACTACAGACCATTTATACCTTGATACCTTGTATTCTTCTACTATGTTGTCACTTTACTGTTCCACAAAAACAATGTTCCGTGATCTGGCCATACCTTCACAGAAGTTGTCAACCATATGGATGTTGCGTGCTCAGCAATTCTATTGGGCAGAGCCAAAGCCATGAGGTCCCAACTGACCTCACAGCGGTAGTTAGTTGTAAGGTGGGGGTGCATCCCCAAACTTGAAGTGATCCACTGTCAGTAGCGGTGTCAGTGAGTGTGCAAGGGCACTTAGTACAATCATGTTTGTGAGGTTTCTCCTGTCAGTGATAGTTTCCATTTCTTCTCCAGTGGTGGCTGCTCCAGTGGCTATTTCTTCAATCTTAGCTACTTCTGCACTATATTCTGGAAATGTGGTGGTGGTGGTGCCCCTGGAGAGTCCCAATGGGTGTGTGAATGCATGGACTCCGGATTGCATGTGACTCCTGTTTCTCGTACAGCTGGTATATCGTTACCAGCAGTTGCTTTTTTGGTGGCAGAAGTTTCCAGGCCAGTGTTGGTTTTTCTGGTAGTAACGTATAGCCGGGTGAGTTAGCAGGTGGTGGGTGAGGCATTCTAGAGCCGATGGTTAGAGAGGCTTCACGAACGGCCCAGCACGAAGAGTGGGGAAATTGAGGATTAGAGATGAATTAGCCACACCATCTGCTATGAAAACACAAGTTGTGGACATTGCGCCTGAAAATTGTTTTTGTGTGCTCATCTTGTTAGAATTTAATGACGGAATTGGAATCTAGTGGGTGGTTGTAGGGGATGGAGGAAGTCAGAACTTATAGGACTTCATATTTTTGGAATGTAAGAGCGCCATAAGGAAAGCGGATGAATCCAGTTTTCCCTAATTATTTCTAGATTGTGGTGATTGTTATTTTATTAGTTTGTAATTCCTTTGATCTCTGGGGCAGATGACTATTCTGTGTCATGGCTCATAATAAACCGAGCCTACACAGTGTATAGATGATTACGCTGTTATAAAAAGAACCATTGTAAGAATAGACGGTAGGGTTCCAACTCTGGAACCACATTAAGGAGAGCGGGAAGAAAGCTAGGGGAAGAAAGCTAGGGGGAGAAAGCCAGGTTTAGTACTAATCACTTTCCCCACTTGCTTTATACCTTTCCTCCCTAGAGTGGGTCCAAAGTTAGAACCTCCCGTTTCTTCCTACAATGGCCCAACTCTAAGCCCGGCCGTAAAGCAGAAAAGTACAGAAGTGGGTAAAAGGACTGCTTCGGTTTGTGGTGCTTGTTTTTTTTTCTACTTGAATGAGCCCAATGCATCAGCAACGACTTACAACAATGGTAACTGACTGGCCAACAGGTTATATAATATGGCTCACTCACAAATCCACTAACTAAACGGTTATGACGTTACAGTGGGATATGGGGGTTATTGAGTCCACACGTGGGAAACATTTCGGTACAGTGTCACCTTTTTTTTCTTTTGCAGCAGACAAAGAGAGAGGGTGCATAACGAATCTTCAGGGTTGCATTCTACCCTGCACGACTGCTTATAGTTAAGCATCTACCTCTTGACGAAACTCTCAGGCGTATCATGACGTAGGAGTAAGCGACGAAAGATGGATAGATAATAAAAGGCGAGAAGGAGAGAGAGAAAGAGAAAAGGGCACAAAACGAAGAAGCGAGCCTGTCTAGCAAATCCGGGGGCTTATCAACGGCAGAGGCAGCCACGCTAATTCCGAGGCGCCCGTTGAAAACAGATTTGTGACTTCATCAGTGGAGAAGAAAAGGAAC
>JAHWFP010233078.1:11644-27169 GCA_023313725.1 Lithobius niger | reverse complement strand
AGACTCTTTGCCACACCAGGACATCGAAGCAATGAACCGATTTTCAAGTTCTATAGCTTAAAAGGCAGGCATGGACAAGGCCTAGGACCTGTCGAATGCTATTTTAATGTAACTAAAATATTCTTGCGACGGAAAGCCAAATGGGCCCGAAATACTGTTCTCACCTAGTGGTCGATCCAATGAACCGGGATCTTCAATTTTTAAAGCTTAAAATGTAGGTATTAACACAGACCAGAACCTTTTAAACTCGATTTTAGCGGAACTGCAGTATTCTCGTCGGTAGAGCATTTATTATTGCAGAGTATTAGGCAGAAATCATTAAGTAGAGTAACAAATTCTTTCAAATCGAGCTGAAAACATGAAATTTGGTACCCAAGTCTTTCTTAGCAGTAGATATCGAACCAACCATGGACCCACCGTGAAACACCCCTTAGGGCCCCCCGGGCCTCCATCCCTACAGTGCCCCCTGTGGCCCCTCTTAGAGGTTTGGGAACAAATTCTTGCAGATCAAGCTAAAATCATGAAATTTTGTACACAAGTAATTTTTAGCAGCACAAATCGAATCAACCACGGATCCCCCCCCCCAAGAAATACCCCCAAAGGGCTCTCAGCGCCCCCTGTGCCCCCTCATTAAGGTTTGACCAATAAATTCTTGCAGATCGAGTTAAAAGCATGAAATTTTGTAAATAAGCCATTCTTAGCAGCTCAAGTCGAACTCCCCAAGAAATATCCCCAAGGACCTCCCAGTGCGTCCCCCCCTCCCGTGCTCCCCTTCAGGATTGACCAACAAATTCTTGCAAAGCGATCTAAATCATGCGCAAGGCTGTTTGCCGTGACGTCACCACGAGTTAGACAATAACGAACGAGAACAACGGCTGTTTGGCCGTCTGATTGGACTAGCCCAGTCACGTGATATGCACGTCACAGCAAACAGTCATGGCGTGTGGTATAAAAGCATGAAATTCGGTACGTAAGTCAGTCTTAGCAGTACAAATCAAACTAGCAATGGGACCCCCATGAAATACCCCAACGCACCCACCCATGCCCACTCCCTGATCATTGACCAAAAATTTCTTAAGTTGTCGATCGAGGAAAAGAAGGAAATTTGGTACAAGAGTCATTCTTAGCAGCACAAATAGAACCAGCCGTATACTACCTCCTATAGAGGCTTGATATTTCAATCCGATCCGCGTGTAATAGGCCCAAAGCCTGTATCCCTGTGTAAGTCTCAGCATGAACTTCCATGCTAAACGTCAAACCCGGGTAGCATCTGCATAAACTACAGACGTACGCCTAAAAAATTAATGCTCTAAAGGTACAGATACAAGAAAAAGACATGTAAGTCATCAGCGTCGCAGTAATACGTGTAAAAGAAGGTCCAGCTTATTTTTGGGGACGCTGGAGATTCTTTTACACGTATTAGTGCGACGCTGATGGCCTACATGTCGTTTCTTGTATCTGTTATTTTAGGCTTTCATCTGTATTTTATGCGCTTAGGCATTTTATAATACTAATGTCTTTTTAAGGGCAACAGAACTTCTTGAGCCGTATCGAAAACTGTGTATCTTGTTTAAAGAGTACACCCCTTTACAGTGGCGTAACTACAATGGCGTAACTACAACACTGACTTTGGGGGCCCCTTACTGGCCCCAATTTAAAATTTGTTGTAACCCCAAAATACGACAAAGTAAGTTACTACTAAAGTTCCGTGAAGAAAGTTGTGTCTTGTGTTGCAAAAGATTATTTGTTTTATTTTTTTTTAATGAAAGGGGGGGAGGGGGTCCATTGGGCTCTTGCGTTAAGTGGCAAAAACTGCAATTTTCTTTATGAAGGCCATCCACTGGGCTCTCGCCTGTATGACAAATACGGTATTATTTTTTATGAAGGGGAGGGGGTGGCCCCTCCACTGCACTGTAAAATCAACATTTTTTTTAGAAGGGGGGGGGGGTGACCTCTACTAGGTTAATGCCTTGCGTGGCATACTGCATTTCTTTCTTTAATGAAAGGGACCCTCCACTGGCCTCTATTGTGTGGCAATAACTAATTTTTTTATGAAGGGTGGGGGGCCATCCACTGTACACCCGCCTCCGGGCCCCAATTTTGAAGTTACGTCTCTGCCCCTTTAAGTCCAAAAGGCAAATTAAATAGGGTTGCAACCATATCATTTAGAAACCTAAAAAACCACAAGGTAGCATTCCATCAAATCTACGCTTTCGCTAGCCTGGTTTTAGAGTTTTGCAACCAAAATGCGCCTACATCACGCCAAAACTACTCCACAAAAGAGCCCGTTTCATGAGTATACGTTTCCTCTCCCTCCCTTCCATTTCAAAATGGCCTCATCTGCTTCAGGATTTTGACCATCGAATGAGGCGTACGAGCCTCACCACGCCAATATTCCGCACACCGAACATCTTTCCTTCTAAAACTCGCTGATATCCTGAGGCCACAGCGAAATTCTCACCATCTTTTCGCCGTGCAATCGCTATAAACAGCCGAAAAGGACGGGCCGCACCAACAGCAGGTTTATCATGCAGAAAATTGAGCTTAGAAAAGAGCCCGTTGCTACGGAAACCAACTGACTTTTCCTCTGAAACGAGAACCCTCCGTGAGTTAACCAGGAAACAAAAAGTTGCAGAATTTTAACGAATTTATCGAGCAGCTGGGCGATGCTGGAGGAACATCCTTTTGGGGTTATGGGGGAAAAAATAATGAACACTCAAAAGGTCACACTAGACAAAGGTTTTGAAGACGAGCAAGCTCCGAAATGTTTGGCCCTTTCCTGAGCATCTTTGCTTTCATTTCTCTGCTGGCATTGGAGACACTTACCATCCACACTTCATCCCAGCACTTTCTCACCTTTCTAGTTTTCTCTTCCTATTTCAGAAGGATGAATTTAAGGACGTTTTTATGAAATGACTCGCCTTCGCCTTCTCGCAGCTAGAAGCTAGACATTTTCTGAAATTTTCCAACATGGCGGCTGTTTTAGCTCTGCCGACTCGCAACGAAAACAATCAATATGTTAGTTCAGAACCCTCTGGGAAAATCGTTTCGTCAGGAAAAATTCTTTGTATTGTCATAGATTATAAGACTGCAAGCATTTACTCAAAAGATGTCGGATTTAGCTAATCCATGTAGCGTTGTTAACATGGCAACGACACCTCTGCCATTGCGATTAAATTCTAGCTGCGAGAATGCTAAGGCGAGTCGTTGTATAAACGCGCCCTAACAACAGGAAATCATCTGCAATGAACTAATCGTACGATGAATGGTTGGCGATGAACTGTCGGTGATATATTGTCGTGGCATCGGTTCTATCGCCAGTGAAGGCCGATAATTCATCGCTGTTTAATTCTTCGAGTATACAAATACATCGCTCATCAAAACCCGTCACGATAGCTCAGTGGTTCAGTTCTTACTTGCTATACTATTAACTAAATTTTAAAAAAATCATTAGAGCTCGTATCCGCATGGAATTCACAGTTATGAAGGAGCACAAATAAAAAAAAACTACTAGGGTTCACACGATCAAACTATGATTTTGATAGTGAAAACAAGTTAGGCCTATATTTGATATACTATTAACTAAATAAAAAAAACAGAGCTCATATCCACACGGAATTCACAGTTATGAAGGTACACAAGTAAAAAAAACAGACTAGTGTTCACACGAACGAACTATAATTTGAACAACAATTCCCTTGGTTGTCTTGGTAATGTCAGATAGCGGAAGTAAGTAATATTTGAAATACGCCATGTTTGTGTTGGTATGCATGTAATTACGTGTATTTAATTTGTATACCACAAACGAGTTTGGTTGTTTAGGGGATTTGTTTTGTCTGTGCATGTGGGTTTAGGTTTTAATTACGTTTCCTGTGAGCGGCTATGTGTAACATCAAGTTATAATTGGCATTAGGGTGGAGTGAAAAACACTTACAGCTCGGCTCACAGAGGTCTCACGGACTTGTGGTTGTGCTTAAAGTGTGCCGGTTTTCGGAATTCATAGTTGCCTTTTGGCATCACTATCACACATAAAAAATTGCACCACTCTGCCGCGATATCTTGAGGTGCCAACATGGACATCAATTTTAGCATATATATAATAGGCCAGACAGCTGAAATGACTTATGCTAAACTTGCAAAATAGCTAAAAAAAATTGCTAAATGGCGAAATAGCTGGCGAAATAGCTAAAAAAAAATAGCTAAATCGTGAAATAGCTTGCGAAATAGCTAAACAAAAATAGCTAATGGCGAAATAGCTTGCAAAATAGCTAAAAAAAATAGCTAAATGGTGAAATAGCTTGCAAAATAGCTAAAAAAAAATGACGAAATAGCTTGCGAAATAGCTAAAAAAATTTCTAAATGGCGAAATAGCAAAACAAAAATAGCTAAATGGCGAAATAGATTGCGAAATAGCTAAAAAAAATAGCTAAATGGCCGAAATAGCTTGCGAATTAGCTAAATGGCGAAATAGATTGCGAAATAGCTAAAATAAATAGCTAAATTGCGAAATAGCTAAAAAAAATAGCTAAATGGTGAAATAGCTTGCGAAATAGCTAAACAAAAATTGCTAAATGGTGAAATAGCTTGCGAAATAGCTAAACAAAAATCGCGAAATAGATTGCGAAATAGCTAAAAAAAATATCTAAATGACGAAATAGCTTGCGAAATAGCTAAACAAAAATAGCTAAATGGTGAAATGGCTTGTGAAATAGCTAAACGGCGAAATAGCTAAACAGCGAAATAGCTAAAAAAAATGGCGAAATAGCTAAAAAAAAAAAAGGCAAAATAGCTTGCGAAATAGCTAAACAGGCGAAAGAGCTGAATAATGAACAAAAAAATATTTTAATTGCTTTAAAATTTAATGTTATCATTATCTCGTTTGATGCTCACAGAGCGAATGGAAGGCAATTGTAATTGCAAGAAAAATACTTGCACAATAATGTGCATTGAACAGTTATGGGCCAAAATAGGCTAAAACGCCATTTTTTGTCATTTTTAATTTCAAATACCCAAATTTTCTAATAAAAATTAAATTCTTTGCAAATCTGGCATGTTTGTAGACGGTAAATTTGAAAAAAAAATGGCATCAACGAAAATTATACACTAGAAATAACGTACTTCAGTAAGCCATTTTTATGCACTTACGCTTCGTCGGAGTGGCATGACCCGGATTCGAATTGGCAACCCAATTCCACAAAGAAGGATAACCTTAACAAGTAATAAATACAAATACGAGGTGTGTTTACATTCATTAAGCATATCAAACCAAGAACGTGTTTGAATAGCACCATCCTAGTAAGAAGTCTGTGCCTACCCCCCCGGTTAGCTTATTCCAGCGTCGCCACTGGCAACGAAGGATTCATTTACCATACTACTGAATGCAGCAATCGTGAGTTTTAACTGACTCAGAGAAATTTAGGTAGTTAGTAACCTATTATGAAATTCACAAACTTTTAGGTCAGTTTTAAGTCTTCAGCACATAGTACCGAATGTGTTAGTCTCTCTTTTTTTTCAGTGGTAATCCAATAGCCATTAAAAAACATCGTTGCTTCCTTATTTATAGCTAATAGGCTTTCTCGCCCAGCCTATGAAATAATAACATTTGATCGTCGCATTTCACCACTACACGAAGACGCGCAACTACAAAGAACAAAAAGATTTCTCTAACGACACACATGAGCTTCATTTAAAAACTCTCGACACCGTCTTTAGTGAAGGAATGAGCCCACTCATGAACCAAATTCTGCGTTAGCTGCTACTTACGAAAATTGAAACGGCAGTTTCAAAATTAGGCCTAAAAGTGCCAATTACGCCTAAAATCTAAAACTAGGCCTAAAAGCCACATTTTAAACCGACAATTATTGTAATGGTTCCGACTCTTAGTAGACTATATAATAGATCGCTGTTGCAGTGCGTGATAGAAGTGTGCGCCTCAACATTTTCCTAGAAAAAGTGGCGGAAGTGTACAGAAGCCCGGTTGCGACTAGGTAGTCGTTGCAGCCGCTTGTTTTAAAGTAATAAATGCAACTGAGGTAATGCCAATGACATCATTAAAGCAGCTATGTCTACATGAACGACTTAGAAACCGGGACTATTTCTCCGAGCGGATTCATACCCTTTTCCGCAAGTTCGTGATCGCCTGTATTCTAATAACGGAACGTACCTTATATAGTGAGGTAGATGGAATATAATCTCGTTTTGTAAAACTGTCTGAATATTACGAACGCAAGAATGGCGATGGAGGACTTTCGACATCCGGAATGACGCGGCTGCGCAGATGCCCAGTTCCGCTTTATTGCGCCAACAACGTCTGTCTTTACTCCACGGTGCACTCCGGCGGCATTTATTTCCCCGAGAATGGCAAACGACAGCGCCGCCGTACGGTTACAGCTCGGACTGTGTGCTCTGCGGCCTATGTGTGTGTATCCAGTATCTCTCCGTGACAAATGGCGGAGCGAATCTGATAAATACCAGACATAAAATGAGCGGGGAGATACGCTATTACGCTTTATGCTATTCGCTAACGTCAGAGAACCATAAATATTATGGAGCGCCTTCCAAAATGTATGTATGTAATGGCACATCTCGCCATTTCCCCCCCCCCCCCCCCGCCACCCATCGGTCTTCCTTCCCCCTCCCCCCCCCCCCCCACCCCATACCCTGCTCCATATCCGTCGACGAAATAAATTGCTCCCAACATTTTTAAAACTCATCTCATTTATGGTTTGCAAGGTTTTAGAAGCAAAGGATCTGGACGAACGCACGCTAAATAGATTAGACTAGGCATAACATTTAGTACTGAAGCTGAACTGAATGTTACTCTATAATCTGCCGAATGGCAGACGCTACAATACATGCATTTAGTTTCTGTATTTATGGGCGCAAACAATCTATTTATGCGCCCTTTCCTATGTGCCCTTCCGAATCCCGTAGAAAAAAAAATATTCTAAATTCCGACACGCAAGTTGCTTTCCCACCTTGTGTATTAGGGTGGAGTGAAACGACAAATTTGTTTGTTTTTAATCCAATACCGCGCAAAAGGTGCTTTATATTATAAAAATAAACACCGTGAATTTAAATTTTTTAAATTTTTGACATGTTTTGCCTTTGAAAATCACGAAAATGTGAAATTTGTTACAAAACATTTTTAAAAATCTTTTATTCATTTTTATTTTTTAAATGCACAAGCTGTTCATAGCTTGTGCAATTAATTAATAAAAACTAATAAAAGGTAAAAAAAAAATGTTTTGTAAAAAATATCACATTTTCGTGATTTTCAAGTGCGTTGGGGAGGCAGAAGATATTGTCAGATCAAAATAAAACATGTAGTGTTAATAACAGTCATATAAGGTAGCGTTTGTGCGGTATTGAGTTTTGACAAAAAAATAAATATGAATAAAATTTTAAATATCGTTTTTGGTCCAAAATTTGTAATTTTACATAATTTTCAAAGGCGTTGGGGGAGACAGAAGATATTGTCAGAAATATTTTTTTTTAAATGTACAGGTTTATTTTTATCACATAAGGCACCTTTTGCACGTTATTGGATTAAAAACCAAACAAAAAATTGGTCGTTTCATTCCACCTTATTGTGTATGTTTGTGGCCCGTAGGTTACCAATGAGAGAGGTTGAACAGCTAAACAGCTCGTCTAGATCCCAGTAGCCAGGAGCCGCCCTGGCAGCACAGTGGTTAACGCTCCTGGCTGGTAAGCGGGAAATCGTAGGTTCGAGTCCCAGTCAGGGCAGCTGTCTTTTCTTTCTTTCTCATATTAGTGTTTCTTGTATCCTCACAAGGCCAGTCTTTAATGCAGACTTTTGCTTCGTTATATCTTGTGATTTATCTTTTATTTAAAATGTACCAGATTTAGTTGACATTTGAATACCAGTATATGTATGTACCACTTATTTTTGCATTTTTAACTAAAACGTGTGGCTAATTACGAACAACTGTTTTTTTAACGCCATTGAATGTTTTGTTCTCTCTCACACTGTGTGTGCTGCCAGTTGATAGCAAATTAACACTTTACTGATTCTCCCAGTTGCAACACCAATCTTGAGTTCAGAAAGTGTTTTATGAACGGATACGTCCTCCTGGATGGAGCGGCTTTAATCGACGGCCGCCATTGTTTTTGTAACCATCTTGGATATCAACAAGGCACTCTGCTGCCAAAAACGTACAATCGATTATCTGTGTTTTCTGTGTTATCTGTGTCTTTCTTTTGATTTTGTTGAGTAGTCAGTGCAGGTTTGGGTATATAGGGCCTGAGAGGCTACCATGCTCCTTCAGCGGCTATGGGAACTATATTCTGGCCAATTCTGGACAATCTTTTGGCCCCTACGATGATCGGAGGTTTACCAGATCGAATCCCCGGGTTGGCATCTCCCTTTATCAGATATTTCTCCTTCTCTTAAAGTCTGGTAATGTTCAAAATTGAGCCGGTACAATCATACATACATTAAGTTGCTCCAGCTTAAAGCTCACAGAAATTAATTAAATAAATAAAAAAAAAACAGAACAGGCACAAAAACATGTTCGAAAGAGGGAGCAAATAGTTCGCCCTTGATCACGTGCGGGCGCTGTATATCACCTTTACTTCAACTTCGTCTCAATTTCAGGTTTTGTTTATTTTTCTCCAATTTTCTTCTTCATCTTTTAGTTATTTTCTTCCGCTTCCCTCCTCACGCGTCCCATCGGGGAAAAGGAAGCGCTAATGGCCACTCCAAGACGACGGTATTCAACATCCGATCGGCCTTTACAAGCGTAAACAATCTGGATGCGAAAAGGGGCTTCTAAGTGGCGTAGAGGCGAGCGAGATTCGTTTTAGCCAATCCTCACGAAAACGAGATCGAGGAAAAGGAGTGAAAAAGAAATACGGAAAAGAAGGAAGAAAAAAAAAACAGAAGACAACGATGACAGTTGCCTGACATCAAAGGCTTAGCTAAATCCTTAGTTCGGGTGCTGAAAAGGGGCAAGGATCGTTTCTGACCTTTCAAAGTTATCCCAAGACCCTGTGCCAACGAATTCTAAATTTATTTAAGAACGACTTGAAGTGAGTTGATTAATGGTCACAACTATATACAGCTTCGCTTTCAAAGACAAATTGTAAGAGAAGCTTGTAAACGTATTTCACATACTTAAAATAAAATAAAATTCATACCTACATTATATCCTACAACGAAATAGATTAATTTCTATCATACATACACACACTCATAAAAGTCAATTCAATGACCCTAAACCTATCAAACTAAAAACAAGCATATGCAGCAAGTCCAGGCTTGCTTCAGTGTATCTGAACTACATAAAAACCTGTACACGTGTATTAGGTCATTCAATAAGCCTTAATGGCTATGGCTATGCTTAATGAACCCAAATGGTTGAACAACGCTACGTTTCGCTCACTCAGTCAGCGTACCCCCTTCAGTCCTTCGACAGAATAATGTTAACGGGACATTACACTCCTTGTATCAAGACACAATAATGTGTCGCCCGCCAAGATGAATGATTACATCCAGATAAAATATATATATATGAGCATGGCGACCACTAGACACGTTGTGTCTTTACAGCTAAGGTAGTTTGGCTGTTTTCAGGCATGTAAGGATTAATAACAATGCGACAGAAGAAGCTGAAACATGTTTGATCAGGATACTTTGGTCGCCTGACAACATTAAAGACACTATTAATGACACGGCTTACCGTTTTCTTGTTGAAAAAATGACGTGAATAACGTTGATATTTGCCTAATTACTAAGTACTGGCTACCACTTTTATTGTATCACGAAAATAAATTCTTCCATGCGGTGAATAAAGCTGGTTCTCAGCTCATTTTGCGGGTATTGCTCTGGAGATGCGCCCTTTTCATAATGTGCGTCTGCTAATTGGTCAAGTGGCTCAGGGATTAGGGACCTCTAAACGACCAAATTAATTGTTTTACGTTGTTTTAAACATTGTTATTATGCAACAATGCAAAACTGCACATTAAATAAATCAAACAGATACTACAGTACTAATACGAAATACTAATCATATGAAAAAAAGGCGACTGCTGTCTTCAATATCTAACGAAAGCAAACAAAAAAAAATTGACCAGAAAGCTTGTGTTTTCATCTCATAATTGCTACGAAAATCAAATGGATTTAATCAATTTGGACCAAAAATATCTGATATCTACCCAAAAACAAAAACTTGTTAAGGATTCCCGCCAAGCTTTTCGGCCGTGTGAACTTGTGATATCAAACGCCAAGCTCTTTCGCCAAGCTAATCCCACCGACTAAGACTTCAAACGTTAAATGAAATAACTGAAAATTGTGCAGTAAGCAATTTTCATATATTTCATTCGAACTTCGAACTATTACTCGGTGGGATTAGCTTGGCGAAAGAGCTTGGCGTTTGATATCACAACTTCAGACGGCCGAAAAGCTTGGAGGGAATCCCTAACAAGTTTTGTTTTTTGGTAGATACGTTTTTAATCTTTAGCTAACCACTGATAAAGGATTGTAGCTAAGCTCGACTTCACCCTATAGCCACTGCAGTGGTTTGAGCGCCCAACCTAGTATATGAGAATTTCTGGGTTCGAATCCAGGTCGGTGTAGTCGTATTTTTTTTTCACAGATTTGTGTATCTTGTATTCTGACAAGGACAGTCTTTAATGCAGGCTGTTTGCCTCGTCAGAAAATGCCTGTTTTTTCACGTTTGATAATGTGTCAAAAACCGTGAAGCTATTGATCCAAGAAGGCTATGATGCTGCTGCGAGTCTAGGCCCTGATCGAATCTGTATCTACGTTGTCTACAAATGAAAGGAGCGAATGAAACACCTAAGCGGCTTCACTCCAGTACTTCGTATGTGCTCCTGGAAATGTATACAGGGCTAATAATCAGTTACAGCTTGACGACTGACGAGGGGCTATATAGATGTAGTCGGGTCTAATTTTAGCCGGGTCAAAATGGCTTCATTTTTAGCGAGTAGCCCGGGCTACAGACGAAGGATTTACAGTATTTACGGCCGTATTTTAACTATTTCTACATTTCGTGTTAATTTTGTTATGCTTGTTTTAATTTATTGGCCAGCCTGTGTGTCCATGTGCTGTATTTTTCGTTTCGCTACAAACGAGTGATACTTGTGATGTAACACGTTGCAGTTTGCATAAGTCCGCATAACTTGAGTCGCCACGTACGGTAAAGGTCAAGAGAATTTTATTCGAGCTCTCTTAACTTATTGATAAAACAATTCTAAATGCGTTTCAAATCTATATTCCTTATTTAAATGCATTTTTGATGGTAAATATATTAATTCACAGGCTATATATAAGATTCAGTACCGTTGGCACCAAACGTGTTGCCGTAGAAACCAAGGCTGCTTCCGGGCTAGGTAAACAGAATTCAAACAATTTCAAATGACCATTCCACGCATGAGATGCATCGCGAACTTGTAAGTACACTGAACATATACAACATATATAGGGCGCGTTTACGCAACGAGACCTTCTCGCTCGCCGAACGCGATTTGCTAGTCAACGTTGTTTATTTACGATTGGTTTCCAGTGTTTACTAAATAAATGCGGCAATATATAACAAATCAAATGCATTATAAATAACAATACGGGCAACGAACAAAGTGTAACGGTAATTTTAAACATTGCTACAACGTTGTTGTCATTTTACGCTATTTCCAAAATTTGCTAGAACAGCTTCTAGCAGTGATCAGCAACGCTAGAATAAATAGCTGCTCGCAGCGAGAATTCAAAATCCAACACGGCGGTCATTTCGGGGTTATCGAATCGAAAACAAACCATCGAAAGTGGGCATTCAGAAATCAGCCCGCCGTCGTGTACTGCAGTAAAAACTGTTTTCTTGTTGTCATAAATCGGCGCTGGCATACCGCACACACGCATCGTGCTTCGTGTCGCGAGGCATGAGAAGAAGATCAACGTCCGCGTCGTTGCCATGGTTACCACGTATAGACAACCGCGTATTCCGGTCAAAACGAGAAGCAGCCAGCTAACTTAGCATTAACAAAGTAAAGATAGTGAGCAAGAAAATTGTCGTCGCGTAAACCCGCCTTTATTACAATAGGCCTACAATGCATTACTTGGAGCAGCATGAAGGATGTCCAACTAGTATCCGATTTGCGGAAAACTTACGTTAAACTTATGCTCTCTAGGTTTTTATATAGAAAAATAAATAAATAAAACACTTTAACCATCATGAAAAGATGATATGAACTACGGAAGAGCAAAGAGCAAACTAACACCGTTCCAAAACAATTTAGAATTAATATTGTCGTTTCAAGAACTGTCAAAGAGGGACTTTGTTAAGAGTTAATTTAAAGGCTCCCACTGAGACTGCACCAACGGCAACATCGGGCAGCGAGTTCCAAGGTGCTACCACCCTCATCGCAAAAAAATTTCGTCTACATTCAACTCTCGATGTCTGGACTCGTAGCAAGAACAGATGACCATCAGTTGAGGGTAAGTATTAAAAAAAAAAAGAGGTAAGTCCACGGAAAAAAGACCGTGAACAATCTTTTACGTATGTAAGTATTAAGTCGGATTTCAGCCTCCGAAGTTCAAGTGGCTCTAGACCTGCCTTCCGCACACGAACTTCGGGGAAAGATTCCGAAATCCCAACAGGACACATGTGAAACTGCGTTGGACCAATTCCAAGAAGTCAATGTCCTGCAGCAGATACGGCGACCAGGCCAGGCCAAAAGCGGTCTCACAAAGACCTTATTTAGCTAAAAAAAAAATATACGTGAAACATTTCAATTGTGTTGCGTATAGGCCAGGAACGCGTCAATAATTCGTAAGAACAAGTGTTTAAACGAACTGACAACGAGGACGGTATTTTGTTTCTAGAGCCAAGGCCGACTGAAGTAGAAATTATGGGTCTTGCCTCCCGACTCTTATGCCAGTCCTCGCACGTACCGGGATGTTAACTGCTTTGGTAATTGAGGTTTTGGTGATGTCAAATCACCTGGCCTGAAAGCCAGGAACTTAAACGTGCTGCTTCTATCTCAGATGGCCTTGAGCAAACGGTGGACTACAAAGCAAGAGAGTTACAACATGCATACATAATCCATCACAAAATTGCAACTGCGTCGTGGGGTGGGGAGGGGGGGGGGGAATCTATTCCGAGCTTTTGGCATATTGCTTTTCCATCGGCTTTTGATTTTGCTGCCTCCACAGACGTCACAATGCAGCTCAACAGCTTGCGGACATGCGCACAAGTCAAACCGGAAAGGCTTTAGCGCGCTCTAGTTTGCGTGCTTCCAGTGACGTCACGTGATGAGCTGGTGAAATGACCAACCTTCCTATATACTATCGCTCCATCAATCTTGGAAGTGCGTTAGGCCTAATTCGTTTAGTCCTGTGTTAGTTCCCGACTTTGCTTATTACAAGAACAACCGAATTAGGCCTAACGCAGTCGTTATTTGTGATCGTCTTCCAAGCTTGTGATACGCAACCTTGGGTAAAAATGTTTATGGGGTGGGGGGTCAAAACTATTCAGAGCCTCACAAAATCATAACCGCATACTTACCATGTATATATGTAATGATAAAAAGGCTCAATTAATCGTTTATTGAAAGATTGGGAAGCTAAATAAGGTATGTGAGGTGAATTATTTTCAACAAATTTTATTCCAAAATTAGTTTAAAAATACGTTATCGTGCTGCTACTAAGGCTATTGAGCACTCTACTGAGATACTAGATCATCATTTTGCTACTCTTGGTAGTGCTCCAGTGATTCAGTAAATGGGAGCACATTTACGCGGACGATCACTGATTATCGGTCTCTACTGACAGCTCTGTTTATACGCCAGCAGAACGAATGCATTAATAGAAGACGACTGTTAATGTGGGATCGTTGTTGACACGGTAGCAAAGCACCCCCAAAGAGGAAAATTCCAAAATTCCCACCAACCCTTGTCAGCAGCCAGGATGAACTCATCCCAAAATCACAACCCTTTCCGTTCACTCGAACCAAACCACTCCACATAGCTATTCTGTTTCGTCCTTTCTCACCATAGGCTAAATCTGCAAGAGCCCTAGCTCTCTCAACCCCCTTTACCCCTCTACCCCCTCTCTCTCCCACCCAACTATGAGGGTGACGAATGGCGTTCGTGTTCTTGTCCGTTGCCGTCCTTGCTGCCACCGACCCGCCTTCGTTTATCGCCCAGCAACCGGCAGTACCCGTGCGGCCAGAAGCTCTTATCTTGACCGGTGATTTGTAGTGGCCGAGGCAGAAGGAACGCTGGCCCACGCGGGGGTGAAATGTTACCTCCCTGCCAGTCCAATCCTTTACTCCGGGTGCTTTTCCTTTGGCACTTAAAGCTAGTGTACTGCCAATTTTATTTATACACACCCTTCCCTACTCTTCCTACCCCCAACTCCCCCATTCCCTCAATCCACCCGTTTCTTTCCCGCTCGTTCCTAAAGAATTCTGTCGCATTAGAGATGAAAGCGATGCTGGTGTGTGTTGGTGTTGTTTGTAGGTTACATATAATAAAAGAAGACATCTTTAAGAAAACAATTTGATCTCTTTGTATGCCCTGCCCAAAAAAATATTTATGGTAAAAAAAATACCTATGGATGAGAGATTCCGACCAAATTTAATATTTTACCAGAACCGTTATTAAAACTAAGTATACAAAAAAACAATAAAATAAACAGACATAACGAAAGACATCCTACATAACGAAAATTAACGCTCGGTAGCCAATGTCCTGTCGGAGTAATATTCCAGCCCTTTATATTTTTATTCCATCAAGTTTTTATTAGATTCTTGCGTGGTTCTTGTAAATTGTTTGTGTGTTGTTCTCTTACGCAGGGTCGGACTGGGAGGGATCGGGACACTCCGGGAATGTACTACCTTGGGGTGTCGGGGCACAACAAGCTAGACTATTTTTAAGAAATATGAATGAATTTGTAACGTTTTCCTGCAACTTAAAGATGCAGTTTTCATAAATATTAATTAAAAATCAAATTTTTTTTTTAAACAAAGGCCTCATGGCAGCGGGGTTGGGGTGGTTCTGGGCGGAGCCCTGCAAGCTAGCATATTCTTAAGAAATCAGCATGAATTTGAAACGTTTTCCAGCATGTTACAGATGCAATTTTCATAAGAATTCATTTCAAATTAAAAAAAAAAGTTTCTGTAAAACAACGGTCACCTATAGTTGGGGGGGGGGGGGGCGAATCTGGGCCGGAACTCTGTAAGCTAACGTATTTTAAAGAAATCAGCGTGACTTTGAAACGTTTTCCTGCAACTTGGAGATACAATATTCATACGCATTTTTTTTTAACAAGGGCCTCCTGTAGTGGGGGGGCCTTCCCGGGTGGCCCAATCCGACACTGCTCTTACGAATTGTAGTATACTGTACAGGCTTATGTACGACTGGTCGGCTATGGAGGCACAAATTTAACGTGTGGTCTAGGCCATCAATCCCGGGCAGATTTATGTGGCAGAATGCTTACCAACAGTCTAGGCCATGAAGCTGAGCTTAATGAAGCCATCAAATTGGATA
>JAHWFP010233077.1:71571-118695 GCA_023313725.1 Lithobius niger | reverse complement strand
ATCGGTAATACTATCGAAATATAAAATTGGGTATCGTACGTTCGGTAGTATTGATGGTATCGAAAAGTATCTTCGGTATCAAAAATTATCAACATTTTATTAGTATTGATGCAGTAACGTTAATGGCAAAGAGATATAAACAGCGTTATGCCCACCTTTAATTATTATGATGTTATAAAGACTTGAATATTCTGAGTTTTCCTTGGAATAATAAAGTATCGGCATAGAGTTCAAAAACCCGGTATCGCTCACCCATTCCATGTGGGTCAATGGGTTTTAAGCCACAAACAATTCTAATTTTCTATTGCGAATTTTGTGACTTTTGTTTGTACTTTTTAGTTGTTCAGGTTTTTAACAGTACTTCTACTAGAAGAAAGCTAATGTCATTGAAAGCGCAATCAAGTACTAATTTATAAAAGCTTGTAAATATTTGTGCTAATGTATTTGGAAGAATCTGTCTTGTATTGAAGGAAATTGCATCCATTTATACACTATAGGACTTGTTTAATATTGATAGGAATTTATTTTTATTGCAGCTCATGCAAAAATGTTGCAAACCGAAGAGAAGCTCAAGGAAAGGAACGAGTGTTGAAAGTAAATGTAAGAAAACTTTACTAGCCGTGATCAGAAACAGAAAACCTCACCAGTGAAGCGAATGATTAGGTAAATTACTAAATTTGAAGGCTTTATGAATAATCCACTCTCCCATGTACTTACGGCAAGCATGTAAGACTGATTCATTAGCAACATAAGTGCCACTTAGTGTTCGCTGCATCACTTGTTTTATTATAGCTTTTTCTGCTGTAAACAGGTACATACACAGAGGCTTGTTTCTGCAATGACAAGAGTGGCCTGGTACTCAACAAGTTATGTAAACTATTTTACATGATGATCGTGTTTCCTCTACACTAAGAAAAAATTTCCCAACATTGACTGCTTTCCATTGACTGTCCCTACCTAAACCCATTGAAAAAATTATCATTTAATCATCTCAGAAAACTAGCATACACTAGACAAGTATCTCCAAGAGCTAACGGTAAACTGCAGACAGATCTTTCAAACTATATCTTGTCGGTTAGTGACTTGATCAAGATTGCCGATTATCTAGAAACAAGTTTCAGTTGACTTTAAACTCAGTAGAAAAGGCATCTTCAACCGCTGCACCAACCTGTGAAAAGCTGCTTCTAAAGAATTGAAAATACATAATTATTTTTGTGTTTTGTAACTGAAGTCTGCAATCTTGTAGGGAATAGGATAATCCAGTATTAATATGTTGAATGAATTACAGCTGAAAGCAAAGTTGGACAAAGTTTCCACAATTACTTAGGTTATGCTGAACTCTTGCGGAAACAAGGAATTAAAAGAATTAGGAATTGTTGCATTTATCTTAACAGTTTGTCTTTATCACCTGAAGTAGCTCTGTACCACACTCTATAAGAAACACATCTTGAAAAGCTATTAGTAATATGATTTGTCAGAATTTACATTAAGACATTGATATTCATACCTGCTGTTGATGAAATCGATAGCTTCATCCAAGCTATTTACCGTTATGATTGGTAAAATGGGGCCAAAGATCTGTAAAAATAAAAGTCTTATTACACACTCAACAAATCCTGGGTAAACAGAAGTTGTATTCTGCAAACACATGATAACCTTACCTCTTCCTGCATAACGGGATCGGTTGGTTTCACATCAACCAATACGGTTGGAGCAATGTACTTGTCCATCTCATCAGTTTCACCACCTACGGCTATTGTCCCACACTTCATCAGTCTGAGTAACCGTCTGAAAATGTACACATCCGATGCTGGGTTTTAGATTTAAGCATAGTATCAAAACCCTCATCACATCAATTCCAGATAAGTGAAGACGATGTGCCTGAGCAAATAAACCCAAGCAAATAAAAACTATCACACAGAACCTCATTTACCACGTTCCTTGAGTAATGTGCCCTAGCGCTTCGACCACCACTGTGCGACAAGGGTGAAAGGCTCAGGTCAGAGGCTAGATGAGGAAAACCTATGTGGTTTGTGGACTACCATCAACTCGCTTACATTCTCCACCAAGCATGTGACCAAGTCTGGAGGCCAAAGTTATTTCTGACCAGCAAGATAACAGATTGAAATTTTAAGAAACTTAATTAACATAAATAAGTACTGCAACAATAATAAAAATAAAAACCAATCAAAGACCACAAAAAAAATGTCGAAGAAATGTCTTGGTAAAAGAAATCATGATGGATTCCAGCAAGTACAGATGCACTTCCTTGCAGAGTGTTGCCGAAAAGCAAGATTCCAGACGATAGAAGCTAATAGGGTTTTGAAATGTAAATTTTAGTGATTTTCATGTTAATTTTTTTGGACCATAATCGTGTAGTAATTAAGTAGTTTTTGAACACCCTTATATTGTCCAATTGGCTCCATTTACAGGGTGTTTAAATTGTGGCATTTAATAATCAATTACTAATTGAATATCATAAATTTCCAAATACAAATTGTTAACACAAAGTGCTTCAACTTTGACAAAAACCTCCCAAATTAGGGTTTGTCCCTCTTTTGATCATTACTCTCAGGTTAGTCTGTCGTTTGGCTTAGCTAGCTAGCAACTCAAATTCCCATTATTCGTTGATCAGTTTTCTTCATTGCTTTGCTTCTTTGTCGGTGACTCCCTGTGTCTCATGAGTCACCGATAGGAGAAAAAGCAATGGTCTAAACTGGGAAAAAAAATCCAAAAAATAACTTTCAACGGCAAATGTTGAGACATTTTGGCACCGTGCAGTTTTACCTTAATTTTGGCATGCTGAATCCGAATCAGCCCGGTGCCAAGTCGAATTTCTCATCCCAAGCCCGGAATTCTAGATGGCGTCCAAAAATGGCGACCAAAAAACATATTTTTGCTTCTAATGCCTAAACCGTTCATCCGATTGTGTTTAGAATAAATTTTCCTTCAGAAAAAGTTCTATGCATATTTTTTGTAAAATTAACCCATCTGCTCGAAATTCGTCATTTAAAGTTCTATTACGCCATTTATGTATGCTATAAATACTACGGCGCCCATGTGTATTATAATACTTGACTTTAAACAGCTGCAATGTTAGTTCTAATTAAGAACCCCTAACATAATTGGGCTTAAATGAAAGGTGAAGATGTATATTTTGTAGCAAGGGTAATTTAAACGATTTATTTTAATTAGAATCTAAAGCTACGACAGCATCACCAGCACCTAAAACCTAAACACCCTCCCTGCCAGCCCCCCTCCACCCACAGCTACTCCACAAGAAGCAAAACTAATTCCATTCCCCCCTCCTCCCCACCCTCAAACGGAATAATTTGAAAATCGCCACAGAAGAACATAGACAAGAACAAGACTCAACATAAAAATACTGGCCCACATCACGCAACAAAAAGGAGTTGTTTACTGCGTACCATGTAGAGAATGCCAAGCAGTCTACATAGGAGAGACAACGCCTTCTCGAAATTAGGATTCAAGAACACATAAGTGCCACTCGCCGGGGTGTGCAACTGAATGGAATTGCGCAACACCATCGAAAATTCCAGCACTCCATCGCATGGGAGAAGACATCGATATTGCTGAAGTCAAACACCTCCAACAAGGACCATATCAGAACACTAGAGTCACTGGCAATAACCAGGCTAACACGTCAGCGAGTGCCACTTATGAACCAAACGGGGCCAACATACACCAATGTCGATAGTTTAGTACATCCGAAGCTGACCAAGAAACTGGAAGAGGAGTGGAAGCAGCGAGCCAGACTGGAATATAAAGATCAGTGGTCTGCACACGAGAGGCCATTTTTTAAAACCGGAGACAGCATGTAGTTTTTATCGGTATCGACGCTAGTCAACACTCGGAAGAAGGAGATCAGATTATCTCCGAAAATTCATAGTGGATATTTTACGCTTAATTCAAATATTTCTACTCAACAGTTTGGATACTGTTGGGCAAATTTTCGGCAAACACTTCAACTTTTCAGTTCGTTTGTCTTCTTCAGGCTCGTTTTTCCCTCGTTAGAGCGTCCTCTCATTACATCGCGTATGTCCGTGTTGTGTGAGCAATTTGGTTCGCACCGCTGATCTTGACAAGGCTGGCTGGGAGCTTTGTCAGTCTTCCATCTTCTATCTAGCTGGCTCGTGCACCCCACACTCACGAGCCAGCTAGACAGAAGATGGAAGACTGACAAAGCTCCCAGCCGGCCTTGTCAAGATCAGTGGTGCGAACCAAATCGCTCACACAACACGGACATACGCGATGTAACGAGAGGACGCTCTAACGATGGAAAAACGAGCCTGAAGAAGATGAACGAACTGAAAAGTTGAAATGTTTGCCGAAAATGTGCCCAGCAGCATCCAAACTGTTGAGTAAAAATATTTGAATTAAGCGTAAAATATCCACAATGAATCGACACGTTCAAAGTAAACAACCACACCAAATATCTCCGAAAATTTAGTGAAACAACAGATTGTGCTTCGAGTGTTGGAAAAAGTGTATGAATTCTCATTAAGTTGATCTATATTGTACCACTTTGATTTTTGGGTCGTTTTACGAGAAGTTTCATCTTCAAAGTGGTTCAGTAGTCGTTCTAAATTAAAAAAATTGATGTAATTAGGGTTAAATGAAATACGAAAATGTATATTTTCCATCAAGGGGAAATAAAACGATTTATTTTAATTAGGAGTTAAGCTATGGCAGTTAATCTACGATGTAGCACTTTGATTTTTCAATAGTTTTACGATAAGGTCCATCGTTAAACTAGTGTAGTAGTCGTTTTAAATTAGATAAATGGATGTAATTAGGCTTAAGTGAAAGGAGAAGATGTATATTTTCCAACAAGGGTAATTAAAACGATTTATTTTAATTAGAAGTTAAGCTACGACAGTTTATCTACGATGTAGCGGTTTGATTTTTGTATCACTTTACGATAAGTTCCATCTACAAACTGGTGTAATAGTCATTCTAAATTAGATAAATAGATGGAATTAGGCTTAAATGAAAGATGAACATGTATATTTTCCAACAAGGGTACTTAAAACTATTTATTTTTATTAGGAGCTAAGCTACGTCAATTTTTCCACAGTATAGTGATATGCTTTTTGTGTCAGTTTATCACAAGTTCTATCTTTAAACTGCTACAGCAGCCGTTATAACTCCGATAAAACGTTGTAATTACCCTTGTTGGAAAATACATATTTCGGCTTTCATATAAACCTAATCACATCCATTTATCTGAATTAGAACTGCCACTACAGCAGTTTAAAGATAATACTTGCCATAAAATGACACGAAAATCCAGGTGCTACAACGTACATAAACTACCATATCTCAGCTCCTAATTAAAATAAATCGTTTTAATTACCCTTGTTGGAAACTATATATCTTCATCTTTCATCCAAGCCTAATCACATCCGTTTAATTAATTAGAACGGCTACTGCAACAGTTTAAAGGAGGAACTTGTTGTAAAACAACCTTTTACAACCTAAAAATCAACGCGCTACAATGTAGATAAACTGTCGTAGCTTTGCTCTAATTAAAATCAATCGTTTTAATTACCCTTGTTGGAAAATATACATCTTCATCTTTCATTTAAGCCTAATTACATCTATTTATATTATTTAGAACGAATACTGTGGCAGTTTAAAGATGGAACTTTTCGTAAAATGATGCAAAATTCAAAGCGCTACCACATAGATAAACTGCCATAGCTCAGCTCCTCATTAAAATGAAACGTTTAAATTATCCTTGTTCGAAAGTACCTATCTTCATCTTTCATGTAAGTCTAATCACATCCATTTATCTGAATTAGAACTGCTACTGCAGCAGTTTAAAGATAGAACTTGCCGTAAAATGATGCACAATTCAAAGCGTTAAAATAAATCGTTTTAATTACCCTTGTTAGAAAATACATATCTTCATAGTTCACATAAGCCTAATCACATACATTTATCTGAATTAGAACCGCTACTGCAGCAGTTTTAGAATTTAGCGTAAAATGATGCACAATTCAAAGCGCTACAACATAGATAAACTGCCGTAGCTCAGTTTCTAATTAAAATAAATCTTTTTAAATACCCTTGTTGGAACACATACAGCTTCACCTTTCATTTAACCCTAATTATGGTAGTGGATCTTAATTAGCACTAACATTCCAGTAGTTTAAAGTCAGTAATCTTAATACACACATGCGCTGCAGTATCTATAGCAAGCATAAACGGTTTAATAGAACTTAAATTTTGACGAATTTCAGTCAGAAGGGTTAATTTTACGAAAAATATGAATAGAACCTTTTCTGAAGGAAATTTTATTCTAAACATAATTGGTAACCGGTTCATTTTCGATCGGATAAACGGCTTAGGCGCTAGAAGCAAAAGACTGTTTTTTGGTCACCATTTTTGGACGCCATCTTGAATTCCGGACTTAGGAGAAATTCGACTTGGCACCGGGCAGATTCGGATGCAGCATGCTCAAATTAGGTTAAATTCGCCCGGTGCCAAAATGTCTCAACATTTACCGTTGACCTCGGTTTAAAGCGTCTTTTCTGGGAAAAATCGTCCTGTCTATTACTTTAACCACTTTCAGACAATAATATTGTGTCTTTCACTGAATGAGTTTTGTTAGTCGGATGGACGGAAATTGCTTTACAAGCCGAAGTTAATAGATATACAAATATTTAATTATGCAGATTTTTCAGGAATACGTAACAGTTCTTGATGACATTATATGCTGCGATAAAGACTAAAAAGACACCGGTGCCGACTTCCATTTGCACTCAAGCTGTTTCGATCTTAGAAATTGCTTATTACGCTCACTTTCAAAAACAGGACTGTCAGTATCTTGCAAATTTTCGATTGTATTTCAACTATCTTCATCAGGCAGGGTCAAGAAAATTGAGTCTTCTGGTTACATTTTCGTCTGCTTGCTTGAAAAGAAAAGAACGTCCACAGCCCGTGAACGTTTTTCTTTTCAAGCACGCAGACGAAAAAGCAAGCAGACGAAAATGTAACCAGAAGACTCAATTTTCTTGACCCTGCCGGATGAAGATTGTTGAAATATAATCGAAAATTTGCAAGACACTGACAGTAGCCTGTTTTTCAAAGTGAGCGTATTGAGTATTTCCGAGATCGGCGTATTGAGTATTTCCGAGATCGAAGTGATTCAACAGCGTTTCAAAGTAATTCAAGTAAGTGTAACGGTTTATTTTGTGACTCAAGCTGTTCTGTGAGCTCTTTCTGCACATGTACTGGACAGTAGGGTTCGAAGATGGTTGGAGGTTCATAAGATCCACCTTCGATTGTTCATAATGCTCGCTAACGACTTCAAAGGCCCTCAAATGACGGTCGTTTGCTGAATTTGAGATCAGTAAAGTGGTGGTTTCATTCGACAAACATCCCATGTGGTGTGATGCGAATGCGATTATGTTTTTAGTCACTCCATTGTTGGTATCGAATACATGTTTCTTTATTAGTGCTTTCACTCCTCATTTCGTTTCTCCGACATAAATGGAACTACACTCACCAATTGCCTCATGTGTAGTACTTTCTTTGTGTTCGGAGTGTGTCAATATCAACCGTACCTTCATGCTCCTTGCTGGGTCTATGGCCGGAGGTGCCGGGTGATCTACTAGAGATAGTCCTGCTGCTTTTTTGCTTCTGGTATTGTAGTGGTGGGCCACCTACTTCCTCACTCAGGTTATGGGTTCATCAATACTCCCACCTCCCTCTCAAGGCTCCATCATCCTGGACTTCTTGATTGGGTTCTTTCAACCTTGGACTTTGATTGATGCTGAGCGAGGATGTGTCACTTCAGACCCTTGCTAATTTTTCAGGTAGGTTGTGACGCCTTGCTGCCATAGGATCCGCTGGATTGGTTCGCTTACTTCCCTAAGGTATATAATCCCTATTCTGGGCCTCCGCAGAGTGCTCATCTTTTCCTGCTGATCTTGCGCTCTACTCATTTCTATTGCCTGTTTAATCATGGAATTCAGAGCTTCTGGGGGTAGCCCAACTGAATGAATCACGTCTTCACCTTGTGTAGCTGGGTTTAGGTCCTTTGACAATTTTCACTATCTGCAATATCTCATTCCTGGCAATAGTTTAAAGTTGGGGACTAGGTGCTGTAAATCGTACGTAATTCTCCTACTAGGCAGTACATTGTACATTAAGGAATGGGAGTGCTCCATCTTTCTCCTCCAGTGGGAATGTGACGTCCTCATGCCACCCATTGATCATACTCAGAAGTTGGTTGTTCTCACTCTTCTTTTGTACCAAAGAGACATCGTCCATAAACCTACACCACAACTTGTGCTTTGGTGTGGTGTTCTCGACATGTAGGGCTTGGTGTTGCAGGGCGATCACTGGCGAGCAAGAGTAGCCCGTAGGAGACTTTTTCTTCTGCCAGTACGTCAGATCCTTGAACTGCACATAGATGGAATCAAAATAAACTTTCAGCAATTCCTTATCCTCGTGAGAGAACAGCTTCATCAATCTCCAAGTAACATACTGAATGTTCCAACATCTCCAAAAACATTCGGAAGGAAGATAACCATGGAATAGCTTCATTACATCAAATGACGTGAGCACTTCATCATCTTCCGGTCTCAAATCTTTTAATCTACTCAGCAGGTCTTGTGTATGATTGAACCTATGGCTTCCAAAAAGATACCTGTTCGATCAGACACCAAACACCAGATTTCATGGAATAAAACCACCAGTTTACTGATCTCAACGTCTACAAATTACCGTCATTTGAGGGCCTTACGAGATAGTAGTGATTATGAAAAATCACAAGCGAATCCCATGAACCTACAACCACCATCACAACCCATCCTGTACATTGTGCAGAAAGGGCAGACGGAACAGCTTGAATGCAAATAGAAATCGGCATTATTGCGTGACAATAACACCTAACAAAAAGCAAACTGACGCAAACACAAGTTTTAATGCTGATGAAGCTATACTACTTCATTACATAGGCTGCAGGCTCAGCAACTAAGACAGCACAGATACCGTATTGGTAAACAAATAGTCGGTATCGGACTGGAAGTAGTATTTTGAAGTGATTTTATGACATGATACTTTAAATTTTGACAACCTTTTTTCATACTTTAACTTCACACTTTATTAAAATCGGGCATAGAGGCCCAGTGCGACCAACACTACAAGGAGGAAATTCTGATGGTAACTTCTTGTCGAATTTTCCAACCAAAGATGAGGAATTTTGGTCGGGGGGGGGGGGGGGGGCAGAAGTGTGGAGCTTCTGAAAAACTGAGTTTTCCCCCGAGGTTTTTGATGTTTGGAGTCCGGGTATCCTCTCCAATCATGCCGCAGCACAGAATACCATTACACTGTGCACTAGAATGCGCAGCTGGAGGCGATATGGAGGTATATCATACTTATTTCAAGTCGACGACAGTCCGCACGTCGGTGTGTGGATCGACGAAGCGGAGGATGGGCCGGTTTAGGAGAATGAGAGTGCTGGTGCTTGGGGGAGGGAAGTCCACCAAGCGGAAGTGTAGACTGGTGTATTACGTTTTCAAAGGTACGTGAGGAGAAGCTCATGAGCGGATGCCCATGCTGAGCGTAATGTTTTTTGGTTGAGAGAGGCCAGAGGTTAATTGCCGGCGGTGGGTTTTGAGAAAGCCTGTGTGGTAGCAAGGTCCAGGATAGCTACGTCCCTAAGAGATGGAGGAACCGGTAAAACGGAAAGGTGAGGAGGGTAGGATACCGCGGGCGTCCTTTGCTCGTGGCAGCGAAGCAGATGCGGAGGATGAGGAGGCTGGTGCTGAAAGCAGAGTTTTTTTTTTTTGACGTGAACAGGATGGGTTCTGCAGGTGGGTAGTGTAAGAGTCCAACGGATGGTTGACTGATGTGGAGGCATAGTCACAGCTGATGATAGTGTGGAGGAGGGTGGCCGTAATAAGCAGCCACGAGGTGTAGTAGGATGTGGGTGCGTTGCTACTTGGTGTAGTCGGAAGGATAATAAAACTCAGAGCATCGCCGCAGGAGGACGCCAAATTGGGATTGGGAGATGCCAAGTTTACTTTTAATATCCGTTACGGAGGATAGTCTTGTAGAGAAAGGTAGCGGACGGAAGCATCCGCCCGCGGAGCGGAGGGAACCACAATGGAAGTGAAGATACAGCAGTAGCCCCTGAGGCGGGGGCTAGAGAGAAGATGCCGCGGAGGTTGAGATGGGACGATGTCATCGCCTAGTCAAGGCCTTTAAGCATATCCGATACTGAGGATAGTCTTGTGGAGAGAGGTAGTGGAGGGAAGCGTCCGCCCGCGGAGTGGAGGGAACCGCAATCTAAGTGAAGTTACAATGGCAGCCCCGGGGCGGAGGCTGAGGCAAAGCCTTGAAGCTGAGGGCAAGGCAAGATGAACGACCGCCTGTCCAGAGGGAAGGTGCGGAGGCGGGAAGTTGGCATGGCAGTTGTTCCGAAGGAACGGCGGACGGAAAACCCTCCGAGGGAAGGAGGGATAACGGTAGTAAACCCTGTAAGGGCGGATGAGTTCTATCCCCAAGCGAAGGAGCAGTTAGCGTAGCCATAAACCGTTGTAGAACAACGGAGGGCCCAAAGCAATCCTTCCGAAGAGGAGAGGGAGGCATATGACCGCTGGGGGGGGGGGGGGGGGGGGGCGCAAAAAATAAAACAACATCATGGAAGGATGGCTAAACGGTCGTCCGAGGACCGGAGGTTCAGGAACTGGAACGGAAGGTATATCCAGAAAACTGCTTTTTCATAGAAAACAGTAGGTAGTGAAAGTTTAATATCAATTAGCTCTCACCCTTGTTTGGGCTCGTCAGTAGAGAATACTTTGTGGATGAGAGCTAGGCTACGCTAGAGATCTTTGTGGGTGAGAGCTAATTGATATTAAATGATAAATTGGTAAAAATTGTACTAGGCCCGGGTGTCAACCATTCAGTAGAATGGAGCTCCAAACAAGCAGACGATTCTGCTATTTCGCTTGCTGAAACCGTATTCGTTTCGCCATTGTCAGGTAGTGAAAGGGTCCACCCCAAAAGGGCTGCACAAAGGCAGGGAAGAGGACCGAAAACGAGGCATGTCGGTAAACCGAGCAGAATCGCCCACCACCCAGACGCAATGAAGTCGCGAGTCGCCGTAGGCAGAGGCCAAGAGGCAGAGGCCAAGAGGGACGGTAGGGATGGCAGTGAGTGGAGGCGGAGGATAAAAAGATCCGAAATTAAGGTGGCGCAATAGGATGCGCAGACGGAGGCAGCACGGATGGGATATATAGTATCCTGTCCAAAGAAAACAGCAGTCAATGCTGTAGGGAGGAGAGGTGAAGGCCGAACGAAAGACAACGAAGCAGTCCATCCCAAGAAATGCTGTGCGGAGGCAGCTCCTGGGTAGGGGGACTGAGGACGAGTATCGGCTCTGGGCTGATCGGACTCACCCATTGTCCGCACCCAAGACAGACGCAGATGCAAAAACAAGGAACGGTCGTTCCGAGGGATGGCAGCGTGCGGAGGATCCAGACAAGCAGCCGGGACTGGCGAGGCCTGACAGCGAGAAAGAGGGGAGGATATCACCTTGCGTCCCTTCGCTCGCGGCACCACGAAGCGGAGGCCGACGTTGCGGATGCTAGTGCTAGGATGCGGAGGTAAGCACAGCGTCTTAACGAAGTGAACAGCGTAGTGGCTAGAGAAGAAAGGTCCGTAGTAGAAGAGTGAATCCTAGCAAGGGCCATTTCGTGGACGGAAGTACCTGCGGACGTGGGCGGTAGAGAATGCGAGGACAGCTAGCCCTGCGGACCGTCGGAGTTCTTGTGGGAAGAGGACGTAGTGGTCTGTTCGTCCCTGCGGATGGCTATCTCTGGCTGTAGAAAGCAGGATGGCCGGTAGAGAGGCTTGAAGTAGAGGAGGTGCATTCTGGTGGATTTGCAAGAAGGAGGTTGCACCGTTGGTCCCGGATGTTGGAGGTAGAGAGTGCCTCTTCCCCCTCCCCCCACCCTTTTCTTTGAATCGAGGTCCGGGAGGAGGATCGCCGGGCGAGCAATGATTGAGTCCATTTGGGTGTCCTTATCCCCTATCCGCAGGGGCGGAGGGATGCAGGAAGGAAGGGACACAAGCTAGAAAGTAAGGTTGATGCAAGGCAGAGAACTGGTTCTGAAGGGCGTTTGTATGAGTCGATAGTTCGAAAAGAGGCTACGCAATGGCATGCACAGATGGCAGAGTCACGGAGGGATAAAGTTGAAAGAAGCAGTGAAACAGTTTATCCCAGAAAGGGTTATGTGGAGGCCCCCAGTGGGGGGAGACTGGTGAAAGCCGAACTGATTTTTCCCACCGCCCATCTGCATGCGTATTTTTTAATTTTTTTTTATGTATTTTGGGTAGGAACGGATGGTGGCCGTCCCGAAGGATGGCAGCTTGCGGAAGGCGGATGGTTCCGATGACGAGCTATGTTAGCGACGCAGCGTGTGGCAGCGCAGAGGCCTGCAGGCCGCACAGGCTGGAAACGATGAGGAACAGCGGATGGTAAGTTAAAAGATGCCGTCCGACAGGGGGTGTAGGATTGCGGCGGATTGAAGGGAGGCCCGCTAAACATGCATGGGCAGAGTCAGTGGTAATCGAGTCGAGGAGTATCCGCCGCTGAAGGAGGTTGTGTAACGCGCGCCGGGACCGAAAGGATTTCGGTATGTAATGTCTGTGACACGCGGAGGTCACGTGAAGGGACGACGGCACCTGTCCACGGAGAGATACCCCTTAGTCGACGTGGAGGACGGGACTGCGGCGAGTCCCGTTTTGAGACGGAACCGAGAACCTTCATGTCCTTGAAGGCCGAAGGAAAGCTTGCATGAAGCGCCATCCGCGGTCAGAAGGATAGCCGGGATCGTCCGCTGAATTAGAAGGTAAGCGGAGGAGGATAGGCGGAGGGCATTCAGGGACAGCAACAAGAGTGAGCGCACGCGGCGAGCGCCCTAGGAGAAATGATGAGGACCACCGCTATGCGAGAGTTTAAATGGGCAACCCAGTGCATGCGTGGTAAGGTACGAGCCCAGCAGAGAAGGCAACTTCAACTCCTAGGGGAAACAATAGCTCTAAGGGGGAAAACTGCTAGTGTAAATAAGGTAATGTAACTTTTCGTTGGCTATAAAAACCAAAACACTACATTTATGACAAAACGAAAAAAATTTGGGAACCAAGAAAAAAAGGAAGAGCTTACAGAATTGGACGGATGTATGTCTATCAAAAAGACACTGAACGTTACCACTTACGTCTTCTACTACTACATGTTAGTGGTGCAGTCATTCGAAGACATCCGAACCGTAAACATACTGTGCAAAACATTTCAAGAAGCAGCACTCCATGGGAACTTAGTAGAAAGCGATGGAGAATGGAACAGATGTTTAGAAGCGAGTCAATTTGCAACACCATACGATAGGCCGAAAGGCTCATGGTTTTTACTTGGTAACACAGAAATCATAATGAACAAAATACGCAATTTACTAAAATGTCCCTTGATCGTCACAAAACCAAGGTGCGAATTTACGGTGGGCCTTTTATCATGTTGAAAGACCTTCCACCTTCTTCAGGCACTTCGAGCGTTGAACGCTTTTTGACTTGGGGAAACAGGAAGTAGGTTTGAATTTTCCGCTTGTGTTTGTGAGTCTGGTTGGGGAGGAAGGATGAGATCGGAGCGAGGAATGCTTTCCACTTGCTATTCAGTTGTTGCGTCAACTCTGAAGTAATAATCCGACTGAAGTCGCAATGAGAGGCTGCTTGGTTGTTCAAGAGATTTCTTGACACTCTGGAAGTGATGGATGGAGATGCTCTCTAAAGTTCGAAGATGGGGCTCAGACTGTGTCAGATTTCAGAAGCATTGTTGACACAACAATGAATAGCAAGTAGAAAGCACGCCTCTCTCCAATCTCTTCCCAAGCTTCACAGATGGAGCCACTGCTCGCTGCATCTCATCCTTCCTCCCCAACCGGAAGCACAAACACGAGCAGAAAATTCAAACCAACTTCCTGTTTCTCCAAGTCAAAAGGCGTTCAATGCTCGAAGTGCCCGAAGGTGGGAGATCTTTCAACAAGATAAAAGGTTCACCGAAAATTAACACCTTGGTTTTGTGACGATCAAGGGACATTTTGGTAAATTGCATGCTTTGTTCATTGTGATTGCAACACCATGGCACTAAGGCTGTACCGAACAGAACAGATCAAACCGAACACAGCCGAACAGAGGGTGTTCGGTTCGGTTCGACCTTTCAAAAGAAAAATTACCAAACCGAACGCATTTCCATTTCCAATTGGCCAATTTTGATGTTTGAATACACCATTTTGAAGAATTTTTAGCCAGCTTTCTGATGGTCCAAACTACAAGTTCCTAACTCAGTTCCTAACTAAGTTTATGAGAGAAAATGTAGCGGTAGAGGAGATTTCTTCATGCTCAAACAGTTTCTACATCTATGCACTCACAAATCCATGTAAACATACCTGTATTTCTTAATAAACTTGTGCTCTAATAAATATATAAATCTTTGTGAACTGAGTTGTTAAATTTTATTTTAAAAGTTGGTGATTTGGTAAACTTTGTTCGGTTCTGAAGTGTTCGGTGTTTGGCTCATTTCAGATTTGTTCTTTTTATAAAGGAGCCAGGCTCAATATTGATTGGCGAGGAGACCCAGATACCAAAAATCAAAAACCTTGGGGTTTTTATTGAACTCTACATCATCCCAGGACTTTGCATCAAAACCACAGCGGCCGTTACGCCTAATCTACTAAAAAGGACACTTTCTTCTTTCACGCTTCAACAAATGGATCATTTCGACTGCAGTTTTCACTAAACTCAAGTTTATATTTTTCTCTTTAACTCTGTGGAAACAGAACTGCAAAAGCTGCAGCCATTATTTTTAAAAGATCAAAAACGTCTACGATAAAAATCGCCACTAGCGGACACCACTTCCTGTCTACCATTGGACAACCACAATCTTGTATATAAACATTTTTTATGAGGCATAAAGCCACCCAGCTTAGTTTGTGCTAGGGGGACGTTCTGCCCCACATATATGTTGATTCCTGTTCCAATTTTGGTGTTTTGATTCATCTTTGCTGTGTATTAAATTAAGCAATTAATGCAGGGTATAGCCGAATTTCCACTCCACCGGACAGCTTCGAAAGTAGCTTCTCGTTTAAATTAATTGCATTCTAACATCAGCTGGTTGTATATAAACCTATAATCTTAATTATTCATGCATATTTAGTCCAACCTTTTTATTAAAATTTAGCTACCTGTGCTGGCCCGACTTAGGAACAAAAAAAAAAAATCGATGTTCCTAATTTTGGTTTTTATTTACGATTTTTGACCTCCACTCCAACCATCCAGTGACTTTCTACAATCAACATGGCTTTCTTCCTTCATTAGTAGTGATGCATAACATCGCTGGTTATCAGGGCTTAATTCAAGACCATCCTACTATTAATCAGTTGAAAACTTAAAAAGTTATGGTCAAATACAATCTTCAATCTTGAAATCCATATCAATCAATTCCATCAAAGCCTTCCAGAATTGACTCGCACTAAATATCTCTAACGGTCCTGGATTCAGCCACTCAGGGCTCAGAGAAAACACCACAGCTTAATGAGAACAGAACCAAAGCTCCCCGTACTAACTGAAACAGTGCTGCCTGAACCCCCAACAAACACAGATTTCCCTCCTCTAAGGCAACCTGCCTCTCTTGCCGCCAAAACATGCAGTCATCGCAGACGTCCGCGCTTTCCCATCCTCTAAATACTCGGTCCCACGAGACGATCCTTAGCATAGCTCACGACAAAGCCAACAGTCACTATCGTCGGTTGGGGAGATGGAGAGGTCTCGTTGCAGTATGTTGCCAGGCCGGGCAAAGGTAGTAGTTTTTCTTCGAAATAGGCTATAGTTTCTTTCAAGAAAGAACGGTTTGCCTTATACGGTCATTACGCGACGATTGATTAGACCTGGAACAAAACGTCATCGGCCATGACGTCATCAATTTAAGCGCCAAACAGTGTGTAGAATATGGAGTCGTTTTTGGATCGCGGCGTGAGCAAAAAGGGACAAACTTTACATAGCCAAGCAAGGGGAATAGTGTGGAACGTCTTTCATTTCTTCAAGAGCCAAGGAGAAGCTGCTAGTGTTTGTTATCTTCTAGAACGAACTGCGTCGGCAACGAACATCTTCACTTACACAGTGAGAAGATTAATCAACGGTGAAAAAGGTGCGTTAGTAGCCAACGATGATCTTCCCGACGAAACGGCAGCAATAGCCTGCCAGCCAACCAACGTTCTATACGCCGGGTAAGAAGCGACCGCATCCATCGCCTGTCACTGACATGGATTAGTTTGAATTGTCTATTCTTCGAGCTACTGTTGGAGAAATCTTTCAAGAAGGTTATCCTACAACCTTCTTGATAGCATTTATTCGAAGCTAATCTCATAGATCGAGTTTAAAGGCAGCAAGTCGTCTTTGCGTCGAATACTGCTTTCGAAGCTGAAAATGAAGTACGGCAAAGTTGACATGCTTAAATTTTACATTGAACGACCTGAAATCGTTGCGCAACGTCAAAGGTATTTGGTCAAATTAAACAACTACACTCAGAAAATAGGACTCTCGTATATCTTGACGAAACATGGGTGAATGCACACCACGGAAGGGCTACACAATGGCATAACGATGAACTCAACATTCGCGGCAGGCAGATTCCGATCGGGAAAGGACATTGTCTGCTGCTGTGTTACGCGGGAAGCAGCAACGGCTTCGTGCCGAACGCTACGCTTTTGTTTTGATCCGAGACGAAATCCGCAAAGTATCATGATGAAATGAATGGTGAATGTTTTAAACAATGGTTTGTGGACCAGCTGTTGCCAAACATTCTCCAAATTCGGTTTAGTTATGGACAATGCGCCATACCACTCCTTCGAATTGGAAAAAAGCTCCGACGAGTGCAACAAAGAAGGCTGACTTGAACGTGTGGAAGGATTCAAGGAATGCCACATCACCCAAAAATGTTGAGGGGCGATCTTTATGAACTTGTTAAGCAGCACAAAGTTGGTACAAAAAAATACGTCATAGACACTATTGCTACTGCATGCAGACACACCATTTTAAGGCTGCCACCGTACCATTGTGACACGAATCCGATCGAGCTGATTTGGGCACAGGTAAAAGAACACGTTAGAAAGGAAAACAATACTTTCAAACTCGCCAACGTTGAAAGGTTGACCACAACAGCTATAGAAACCATTTCAGCAGAAAACTAGAGAAAGGCCTGTGAACACGTCATTAAGGTCGAAAATGCCTATTGGGAATCCGATCACTTAACCCTTTCCTTCACATATACGCTTTTCTACGCTTCTACAGGATTCACACACATACGCATTTTTACGCGTTTCGTGTATCTCGCACTTCAAATTACTGAGACATATTTATTAAGCAATTTATTACATTTTTTAAGTAGTGGTATTGCAGCTGACTGGATGTGTTAGAATTAAAAATAAAAACTTGCGGAACAGTTAAAAAGTTACAGCTTAATTTTCAACTGTGATGCACAATTGTGGAGAAACTGGTAATTTTCACGAGGAAACGGGAATGAAAGTTCTCGTAAGTGTCCGTGAAGTAAAGGGTTAATAGAAGAACGTGTGGTGCCATTAATTATTAATACTTCAGAAGACAGCGACGAGGAAGAAGAGGAAGAAAACCAAGACGAAGATTTCCAGCCATTAGCAGCTTCTCCATGAATTTTTACTCACGACGTGGTTTCAGAAGCCCCTTTGACTTGGCTACAGCAAGATTTTTTTCCCAACAAGGAGCAAAATAGGCCCTTTTCAGGGCCACCAAATGAACCAAAAGAGAAATCGAAAAAACCATTTTGAATTAAAATAAAAATTTGTTGAAATTCCTCCAAACCCTCCCCCCCCCCAACCTTTTTTTTTTAAAGCAATTAAAAAAAAATTGGACTGTCAGGCATTCGATTCGATATAAATTTGACAAATGTTTTTTTTTCATCCCCTTTTCCTTTTCCCTCTAACCTTTTTTTTTCAAGTTTTAAGTTTAAAAAAAATATTATCAAATTTATCTGGAATGACTGCCAGTCCAATAAAAAAATTAGCTAAGTTTTTCTTTCATTCTCTTATTCCAGCCCCCCCCCCCCAATCATTTTTTTTGTTATGGTACCGTAATTAGAAAAGAAAATTGTACTGGCACACATTCCAGATAAATTTTAATCTTTTTTTTTCATTCTCTTCCATCCCCCTCCTCCCCCATTTTCACACCCTTTTTTGAAACTGAACTGTAAAATAAAATTGGGCTGGCTACCAATTTCGGATAATTTCAATGTTTTTTTTAGTCATCCTTGAAGAGTAGACTTTTTTTCATTCTATTCCACCCCCTCCCCCCCCCATTTCCACACCCTTTTTTAAACTTAACTGTAAAATAAAATTGGGCTGGCTACCTATTTCGGCGGATAATTTCGATGTTTTCTTTATTCTTCCTTGAGGACTAGACTTTTTTTCATGATCTTCTTCTAGGCCCCCCCTCCAAAAAAAAAGGGGGGCAGGGGCAACTGAGGGCACGCTGAGGTTTTTTTTCCTGGGGACTTTTTTTTTTTTGCTCGTCAGTCTTGTTTTTACCGTTTTTAAGCTTGTCTCTCCATTTTATCCTTTTTTGCCCCTTTTGTAGCCCCCCCTCCCCCAAATTGGTGTGGCATACATTCCAGATAAATATTTTAATGTTTTTCACACCATTCTTAAAGTTAACTATAAAATAAAAGCGGACATTTCGGATGATTTATTTATTCATTTATGAGGAGTACACTTTTTTTTCATTCTCTTCTTCCACCCCCATCCCCTATCTCCATACCTTTTTAAAAAATTTAATTGCAAAATATGTTGGCTGGCCCTAGTTGTCGGATAATTTCGTTGTTTTCTGTATACATCCCACATTATACTTACAGAGTAGACGCGTTGTAAATAGCTATTCGACCATGCGTTCGTCAAGCATGCCGCTGAAAGGCGCGCCAACGCGACATTTGTTTGGCAAGCAGGTAGCTGCAAGGCACACCGCACCTAACGAAAACAAGCGATGATTCAGATTATTTATAAATGTAGCTTCTTTTTTGAAGGATAGTATAGTTTAAACTTAAACGTATTTTTTTTGGCTCTCAATTCTAAATTAAATAGGAACTTTATTTATTTTAAGTGGATTTTAAATTTAAACCCTTACTTCACTGAAGTTTTACTGCAGTTGTTACTGAAGCTTGTCCTTCAATGGTGGAACCCTAACGTTACTTAAAACTTGGAAAGTGATTTAATTTGACTATTTTATTATCAGTGGATGCTGTAATAATTTAAGAGTTCTGGATTGAACAAACCCTAATTTCTATTTGAATTTATTTTACTGTAAACAAGTATTTGCTTTGAACTAAAACCAAATTCATGTAAATCCTTGATATTTATTTTAAAAATACGTACTTTAAAAGTGTAAACTTGCTTTAAATTTGAAACTAATGTAACTGTTTATTGTTTGCATAATGTTATAAAAACCACGAGTTTTTTTTTATTTTAACCCGAGTTTCCCGATTATTAGCTAGAGTTAAGATAAACTATTTTAGACTTCAGTAGCTAGTAAAATAAGCCCCACCATGGTGGCAGTGAATACCAGTAGTTAATTTACTTTAAACCTTATTAGCCTGGGCTTCTGAGACTCTATTCCTCAAACGGCTATAGAAAGAGCTATGTTGGTTGAAAAAAGTTTAACATCGCAACCAAAAGAATTTTAAACCTCCGCAACTCTATACCAGATGGGGGTAGATGTTAAAAGCACCTTCCGTTGTAGCATCCGCCGCTACAGTTTGGGTCAGTTCGGCTGAAAAATTGATATTCGGTACAGCTTTACATGCCACATCAGACAAATATTTGCTTTCATATGCATATTTTAATATGCCACAGAATCCTTTAAATTTCAAATCATCGATGGTAAGGCCACTTAAAAAAAGAAAGTTGGTTCTCGGGCATTTTTCTTCTGAAATCCGTGCGGGCGGGCGGAATTTTATTTTTTATTTTTCGGCCCTTTTTTTACGTACATTTTTTGGGAATAATTTTTTATTTTAGGTAAAATAAAGAACACTGCCTCATAATTCTGCTTACCACATGTCCATACAATTATTTAACGACAAGAATGGTAATTTTATATTTTCATTTCTTTCTAAGGACCCTTTTTGATCTGTAACTTCTACTTTTGCCGCGTCGTTTCTTTTTATTTCCCGTCAAAAAATCGGTGCGGGAGGGCCTGAGAACCAACTTTTCTTTTTTTAATGGCCTAATAGAAGATTTTTTTTTACAGATAAGTGGTGTCCCAGATTTTGCTAAACATAGACCACTAATTGAAATTGAAGATACATTATTAATAAATGGCCTGAATTGTCAAAGTTTAAATCTGCCAAAACCAGACAAATCATATTGCCAACAAATAACACCAACTGATAATAAAACAGAAACAGAAAAGGGTGAAGCATTGTAGGCAAAACTAAACTGAACAATGATCTTTTATGAATGAAATTCTTCTAACACTGGATAAAAGGTGCGGTAAAGCATTCTTTATTTTTGGATCAGGAGAAACGAGAAGAACCTTTATTTAAAGCTATCTTATACACATTGTCCTTGGAAAAGGACAAAATTCTTCCAGTGGCCTGGACAGGAATTGCAACAAACTTGACGCAAGGGGGACGACCTGCACGTTCAACATTTCAATTACCTGTTCCCATCTTGAAAATAATGTTTCATGAATGAAAATAAGTAGCAAATATGGGATGAGGAATCCATGGCACCATGAAATGCAATAGACCGTCTTTTACAAGACATAATGACAAATGCAATAACCGGTAAACGGCGTCGACAGTGATAATATTCAGACATATTAAATGATATTGAATGGAATTGCCCAACATCATCACAAGACAAACCACAATATTGCTTGGGACCAGGCGTCAGTGCTCCTCTACTCCAACACCGAACAAGGAGCACACCTCCGGGCACTCGCAATTAAAAGATTTTCTCGTCGACGAGTGCCTCTCATGAACCTTACTGGCCCTTCCCACGACCTAATTGAAGAACTTGTCCCATTGCCTCTAATTGCCAAACTAGACACGAAGTGGAATTTGACTGCAGTCGTCGATCGGCCCTCTAGTGAATAACTTAGAGATCAGTGGTCGGCAGCACGTACGCGAAGATTTAAAGTACAACATGGAGTAAGCGCACATCAAACGAACTTTCTCTGCTGTGGTGTGGTCTTCTGAAGAAGAGGAACGGTGTTTTCTTCCTCGAAAATTTAAGTGGACTGTTGTAGAAACATTCTTGGAGGTGATATTAGTGTATTCATATCATTGCCCAAAAAATGACGACTGTGCCTTACTTAATAAATGAACACACATAGTGCTTAGTGAATCATGAAGAATAATCCTGAAGAAGCAGAATTCCCAATATAATTTTTAAACAGTCTGATGTCATCCGGATTACCACCACATAAATTGACGCTGAAAACAGGAATCATTGTAATTCTTATTCGTAACTTAAATAAACAAGGTTTAGTGAACAGGTGTAGAATGACAATAATAAAACTTCATGACAACTCCTTAGAAGTTGAAATAATAACAGGACAAGCAAAAGGGAAAACAATACTTATTCCACATCATATTCTCACGCCATAGGACACAAATTTACTATTCAGGATATGTCGCCGCCAATTTCCAACACGAATTGCATTTGCTATGACAATAAACAAAGTGCAAGGACAAACATTCCAACACATTGGCATTTATCTACCTGAACCAGTGTTTGCTCACGGCCAAATGTACTTGGCTTTTTTAACAGCTTACTCACTGCGTAATACTGAAATGATATTGTACGCCAAAACCATCCGACATTACGCAGTAAAACTAAGTTTGTACAACACTTGACAACGTTTATCAAGCTCATGCCATCCATAGGAGCCGATGAACACCTGCTGGAAGTTTCAGCAACAAACATGATCGCCATCCCTTCAATAATTGAGATCCAGTCAACAAAACAAAACCACGCGAGAGAACTGGAAAACCTTTAACTGTATGCAGTGAACCCAAGTTGCTACAACACTTGACAGCTTCTACCATCCAGGTATTTACCGGCCGCCATTGCCCACCAAGGAGGGGGAAGTGAAGGAATGGAGGGGGGGGGGCGCAAACGAAAGTACTTAACATTTGCATGCCTATATTTATTGAACAGAGACGATAAAACACCGGGAGAGCTAAGTACGGGAAAATCAATTACACCAAAATCAATCACTGTGCAGCATGCACGGGTCCAGCTAGTTACTATAGAAAACAGACTGGAGTCCCCTGGTTTAGCTTTTGATGCGCTCCCCACCATAGCCATGGTGCCAGAAGGAGAGGGGGACAATTTTGCTAGGTAAATCCCATCAGAAATTCCCAGGTTCTATACGTGCCACAATTGACATGAGCACGAGACATCACAGGGCCCTTCTCTTCCCGAAAATGCCAGGGGTAGCTGGGGCCGGTCTCGAATCAGAGACCTCTGGCACACGAGACAGTCATGCTAACCATCAGGCCACCTTGCCCCATGAAGTCACCTGGCGTGAGCCGACTGCTATTAGATTAGGTCAAAATCATTAATTTATTTTATCACAATGATAAGCATAAAATACGCGATTTTAGCGATGATTAGTGAAGGAAGTAATTTGCTGATAGTAAGAAACAACCTCGTCTGGTCGTTCCCAAAAACGAAAGTGATGAGGAATATTGTTAGTCCACCAACAATGGTGGACAGCCTGGCTAAGCACGTTTTTCTTTGATTGTTGGGCAAATGAACATTATTTAATGAAATAAGCTATAAATTAAAGGTCTTATGTTTGAAGTGAAAACTACAGTACAATTAAACCTCACTGCCATAAGGTATTACTTACTCATAATGGTTTTTGTTGATAATTCTTGACAAGTCTGGAGATTGCTGGGGATCTTCACCATACCATTCCTTAATGAAATCCTTAACTCTAGACACAAACTTTTCTTGAATCTTTTTTGAGCACAAAAGATAATCAGGGGCGACACAAGTTTGACCAGCATTCACTAGTTTTCCCCACATTAAACGTTTTATTGCAAAGTCCATGTTCACACTGTCATCCATGTAAACAGGGCTGAAAATGAAGAAAGAGTTTGGTTCCACAAATTTTACAAAAATCAGCCATGTGCTCATCAGCGTGGGTGTTTTTTTTTTTTTTTTGGGGGGGGGACGCAAGAACATGCAGTTTTTATGCCAAAACGACAATGTCATCACATGACTCGTTCATCAATGCCAAGAAACTTACTGGTATGATAATAAATCAAATATATTCCAGTAAAAAAAAACTACATTCTAATACTGTTTAAAATTAGTTTTTACTATACCAAAATACTTACCTTCAGTAATTTATGATAAAATAGCTATTTTATGCTTTTTCCATGTTCAAATCAAATAAAACAATTAGTTGTCCAATTCTGTACACAAATGATGGAGTTCTTTTACAGTGAAAAATTACAATATTTTCCAAGACTTTATGTCAAACTTGATTCACACTCATCTTCTTGGTGAAGATGAGTGTGAATCAAATTGGACATAAAGTCAAGGAAAATATTGTCCAATTCTTAGTCAGATGCATTTAGTTCCCTTCATCTTTGATTTCTCATATTGCTATAGAACCATCCTGTTAAGCAATAGCGGGGAGGCGAGTGGGTTCTACTGAAGGTAAGTATTTTAGGATAGTAAAAACGAAAATAATAACACCGATTAAAATTAGTTTTTACTATCTTAAAATACTTACCTTTCCATGCTAAAATTGCTATTTTATGCTTTTTCCATGTTCAAACAAAATAAAAACAAAGACACGCTGATGTGCCTTTCCATACACAGAGGGTCTTGACATATTGTTTGTCATATCGCATTGCATATATGCTTACTGAAGGTAAGTATTTTAGGATAGTAAAAACTAATTTTAATCTTCGTTAAAATTTTCGTTTCTTAGTTATCTGCAAAATACTAACCTTCAGTATGTGCTGACTTTGTCATATTGGTAAAGCCGGTAAAGCTTATTGTAAAACTTCCACCAAAGTTTACCTTTACATATTTATCCTACGTAAACTGCCCACATGTTTTGTTTCAAGTTCTGCCCATTTTTCATAGAACTTCAAGAATGTTACTCATTTCATTGAATGCATCATTCTTGGGTGGCAGTTAGTTTTAGACTGCAGTCCTACTCCACTGCCGTCCATCATGTATGCATGTTCCACAAAATTGTTTGTGGCAGTTCAAGAATGACACTCATTCCATTGAATGCACCATTCTTGTGTTTCAGTTGGTTTTGTACTCCTGTCCTACCCTACTGCCTAATCATGTAACTTTTTCCTTTAAATGTGCATCCTTCGAAACATAGTGTGAAACGAAAGTGTTTAGTTTATCTAGAGCATGCTGCTGCTCCAATGTCACATGTTGTTCCAACGTTATTGATCTTCGAAGTATTGCCTCTTTGATGCCGTGGTTTCTGGGAGGTGGTGAGCTAAAGAGGTATATTAGGCCATATGTTTGAAGAACTTGCTGTGATAAATCCCTCCTAATGGCGACCCACTGCCGTCTGTCCAAGAGGGTGCATGCGCTCGTAGATCCTGGCCTTGCTCTTCATTTGGCGTGAACACTTCACAAAAAATAAAGACGTCTCGGGAGAGGATTGAACATTCCATAGTTATGACCGTCCGAATAAAACTTGAAGCGGGTGGTACACCAATCTCACGGTTACGCCTTCGGACGGTGTTTTTTACCAATCCACAAAACGGAGCACGAATGGGCACTGAAAACTTACATCAAAGTTGGGTGTCCACATGGGCAAGAGCAGCAATGCTTTCTGCTTTCAACACAAGTCGCAGTAATTAGCAGACTTCTGCTCCAAAGAAATGGCATGGGAGAATGCATCATAGTTCCTTGTTTAAAAGATGTGAGAATGGGTGTCTCCTCTGAGGAAAGAAGTCAGCTAGAGTGATAAGCCACAGCAACGAAGGCCACCAGGAAGGCAACCTCATGTGATACTGATGGGTTTGTAAAGGGCGCACAAAGCTTTTTGGAAGACCTTCGAGAGCTGATGGGGAGCTCTGATGAGACGTTTTCTAAATTTTCTAAGTATTAGGGAACCTTTCCGGAGCAAGAATAATCCTGAGGTTATGGTGGCCATGATGCCAATTTTGCCGAAGCAAAGGGCATGGGATTCTTGGTAGGACCGCTTATCGAAAGGTTTAACTAAGTAAGGCCCAAAACTGATCCAGGACATGGGTAAGAGCGAACCCATGCTCATTGTACCATCCGTGTCACTTTCCTGAAAACTTTCATCGATCATAATGAAAGTCACCAAAGAAAATCCACAGGGTATTTTGGGGAAGAAAACCAACTTGCATAAGCTTCCACCTGTGAAGGTGAAGAAAAACGGTTACGAGCAGATGGTTATTCCCTGGAGTTTAAAAAGAAGAAACGCCATGTTGGAAGAAGGATAGAGATTCCCTATGTTCCTCTCCAATGATGCAGAGGTCACGATCGTAAGGTCCATTCGGCATCCTGAATGGAGCCTGCCCTTCATCAAATAACATCCGAATTAGAGAAGGTGCGAGCAGAAAAAATACAGGGGCGTCAGGTCCAAATGAATGTCGACCCGAGTTTAAGTTGGCACACAGATGCCTCGATGTCACCAAGATGGTTCCCTTCACCTTTAGAACATCTCGTTTTTCTGTGAACGTCTAGCACCCCTCTAACCTCGCTGCAAGGATCCTGGAGTTCCCAGAATAAATTGTTAGCGTGATACCCAAAACTCTTTGGAAAGCACTTTCAGTGCCTTAACATTGGCACGAAAATGACAAAGGAGGTTGATTCATGAGGTAGCCCGGTTTGTGCTGATGGCAGAAGCTTTCCCATCAGTTTACACCTTATTGTTTATTTAATCTACAAATTCCTCGTTGCCCTCATAAAAGCATACAAGTAGCCATTTACAGAGTTTATGCCAGGTCGAGTCACAGAGAAATTGGATACAGTTTTGTTTTATTGTCATAAATCCCCATTTCCCCATTTGGGTTGTGAAAATCATGTGATCGAAAGTTCAAATAATCCTGGTAAATAAGGGAGGGGTGTAGCCATCCTTTAAGTTTGCACATTTTGAACTTTTCTCAATTACTTTCCTCCTGTATACCAACGAAGTTGCCATGTTTCTGCTGTTGACGTTCTCGTAAATGTAAAACAAAATCCCTGAATTCCATCCTTGTCACCAAAGGGTACGCATTCGTGGCAGTCAAACCTTTTTGTCTGACTTGTTTAATGCCAATGAACTGAAAGCGTCTCAATCGTGCCACTAGATGGTGCTGCCCCTCGGCAGAGCCCATTTGCAGAGATAAGGAAGCAGCCAGCGGGAGGCAGCGAAGCTTTTTCCATTAAGTCAGTTTCATTCGAATTCGTGAACAGGTTGAATGCCAAGTACATGTTTCTGTTGAGATGCGATGTGTTGAGCAAAACGACTTGCTGAATCCCATTCAGAAAAAAATCACGTCAATTGAAGTCACACCGTAACATATTTTCAAAACTTGAAAATTCTCGCTATCATTGCTCAAATGAGTTTCCACCAACAAGGAATCAGAACTTACTAATAGTAATTCCGCAATTTAAAGCCTTAACACCCATTCATGCAGTTGGATATGAAAGCAATTCTGGAGTCAGTGTGACGTACGAAGTTTTCGTTAAATTTCCCTTTTGGGGAGGAGGGGTGAGCCGAGCGTAATGAGCGGTGATTCCCAGCGAAAATCCGACGACAATGTGTAACCAAGTTTCGTTGAAATGTTTTTTAGTCATCAGCATCTTCGGTCCAAATACGTTGATTAGATTTAAAGATGTCGTTAGGCCATTCATTAAAACCATGCAATACGGACATCAGACATGAGATAGATGCTCAGTTATGGTTTATTTCCCTTTATACAGATCGTTTTTCCCCTTTTTCATTTGACGAAACGTGAACGCCGTCGAATAAGACGGGCTTTACTAAAGAATCACAGGGGACCGTAAGAGGCATAATCGTTGAGTTCATAACTTCCCTTGTGATTCATTGAGGTTTTCCAATCTCTCATTATCCTCGCTGAGCCGTAAAACATTGGGACTAATGTTAGTTTCCTCCTAAAACATTTGCAGTTGTTGACTGTCCTTGTCATAGTGGTTTTCTTTCAAACCCTTTTTTTTTCTGTGTCATTCATTAGAAGTGTCAGATTTTAGTTTATTACCGTTTTCCTGGCAATCTGAAAGCCGATAAAAAATTTCGCTGGTGGTCCTAACCCACCGACACACTTTTCTGGATAGTATCACTAAGCTTACAGGTTGAATCCCTACAACTGACATGCGTTCTGAATGGTTCAGATGTACACAGAGCCGATGTGCACAACACCGAAAATTAGAGCCATAATTACTGGAATTATATAGAAAATTTCCGCTCATTTTCACAACGAGAACACTTTTTAATGTCCAGCAAATTTTCGGTGGCTGGCTGCCACCATCCTCAGGCACTCCGACGAAAGTTTTTGGCCTCCGTGTGCTCCTACATCCTTGTCTGCTTCGAATTTGTAACAGACGCTCCTCGCGGCCTCCCGTATTTTGTGGGCAGCATACTCTCAAGCTCATCTAGCTTCCACTTCCTGCCAAGCTGTTGCTTCAGGTCGTTACCAATGACATTTTCGACCCGGGGAAATGTTGGCCCTTGAATATTCATTAGCAAAACACCACCAATTTAGTGCAGTCGAATGGCAACTGATTCTAAGCATCTCAGATGCCTGTCGTTTTTAGAATTCGACTTCACAAATGTCTCAGCTTTTTCCCATCCAATACTATGCTTAGACGCCATGCAGTGACCTGCGATGCCGTTATCTTCTTTTTTGTTTCTCACATTGGCCATGTGCTGCCCGCTTCTCGTCCTGATTTCTTTCCTCGTCTCACCTACATAGACGGCATCGCACTTTCTGCATGGAATCTTGTAGACGCCTTCTCTAATGTACTCCTCCCATCATTTCTTTATCTTCCAGCTTCTGTGACCTCCTCACCATTCTTCCTTCTTGTTCGTTCTTCCTTTCGTCAGTTTTTTTATGTTATCTGTATTTTTAAAGTGTGTAGTGAATCCGCTCTTATCCAACACCCGCTTTATCGGTTCAGTGACCCCTTTGAGATGTATAAGTACCACCTTCGGCCCTCGTTCTTTTACTCTTTCCTCCCTCTGTGTTTTGCTGATTTTCTTTTTCTCGCTTCCCACTTTCTTCCTCATTTCATTCTTAAGTCCACCTGGGTACCCCAGCTTTAAAAACCGCTCTTTCGTCTCTTCCATGTGTAATGCTTCGGTCACTTTGTCACTCGAATTCCTCGCCACCCGTGTGAACTCGTTCCTTGCTATCGCCTTCAATTGTGCCTTTGGGTGTCCCGATGTGTAATCAATCCCTCTTTCAGTTAACATTGGCTTCCTGTATGGTACGTATTCAATTATTCCTTCTTCCTCATTTCTCTTCAACAACACGTCCAAAAATGCTAGCTTCCCATCCTTTTCTTCTCCAGCGTGAACTCGATTCCTTCTCTCCAGGTGTTAACCTTCTGCATCAGTCTTTTTAGGTCCCTCCTCTTCATCACCGCCAACACATCAACGAATCGCTTCCATATCCTTACGCTCAATCCAGAGTTTAAAACCATTTCATCCAAATGCTGCATCACAAGCTCCGCCATTATTGGCGAACTAGAGTAGCCCATTGGTGCTCCTCTAGTCTGCCAATATATGCAACCTCCAAACTCCACATAGATGTGAGAGAGCAAAACCTTCAGCAGTGCACGATCTTTTTGAAAATCTTTTCTTGGAACATTCCACCTCCGCCTCGACATTGCTAACATTTCCAGTATCAGTCTATGTGACAGGCTAGAAAATAAGCCTATCACATCAAACGATACAAGTATTTCATCTTGATCCAATTTTACTTCTTCACCACTTCGAGCAGCTCTTGTCTTTTTCGGCCTACTGTCACCTTGCATATACTTCTTAAGTCGTTTTGCTACCTCTCAATCCAACTCTTGGACCATCCCCCCTTTTGCAGACGTAATGACTCAATTGGGCCCCTTCTTTATGGGTCTTTATTTGTGCGAAGACTGAAGGCAGTTTTTGGGAAATCTTCGGACAAAGTTTTAGCATCTCCTCTTTAGATATGTGACCTTCCTTTTTAAGTCTTTCAATTCCAAACTTCAAGTTAATCATCGGCCCATTTCCCTGATCTGCTTTCTTCACCCTCTCGTCATGCTCTACCCTGTCCAACACTAGTCTTATTTGCTTTATCAGCCTTGCACACCACGATTTCACTATTCATCCTCTATCTCCTAATCGCTTCAGCTTGTTTTATACTAATGTTGGGCTTGATTTTTGGCGGTTTTTTCACCAACAGATGTTGAATTTTGAGTCTCACTTCGGGTGCCCAGGTATAACCACACAAGATTTCCTCAACATCTGCCATAAGGTTAGCACGCACATTCAAATCTTCTCATTTCCCCACAGGAATGAATTTCCAATCCATGTTTAAAACATTCAGTTCATCCTCATCCAATTGACAGATTCACAACATATAGAAATTCTTTCTTTTTATTCACTTCTCTCCCCCCTTCTTCCTCATCCACCAAATGCCCATTCTGTGCACTCCTCTTTCCTTCTTCCCCTGCTCTCCGATATGAATTTTCATACACCCCCATTTTCTTCAACTTCACTACATGTCTGTCTATTGTCACTCTCTCAGTACACTTCAGTCTACTTTTTATATGCTCCTGCAACTTAATCCACAATATTTCCCCCAACTTCTGCCTGAGCATCCCTTTCATCATGAATACATTCGCGCCACCAGAAAGTTGAACAACGTCTGCTTTGCGATCGCATGACCGCGCACACCTCTGGACTTCGGCTTTACAGAAAAGCTGCGTGGCACAATTCTTTCCCGTTTACAAGCAAGATTAAATGCTATTTGGCACTCAAACTTACAAATCCGATCATAACACTTCACAAGAGTCCTTACTTTCGTCAAAATAGCTTGGGAATGTGCATCCCTAATCTCTAGGAAAACCTCGTTTGTTACCTTACTGTGAAAGTTCTCGTCACGATTCTCAGAAGGGAATCCGGACGAGAATGGGGCAGCACATCGCCAAGATGAGAATAAAAAAAAAACAACGGCATCGCAGCTCACCGCATGGAGTCTAAGCATAGTATTGGATGGGAAAAAGCTGAGACACTTGTGAAGTCGAATCCTAAAAACGACAGGCATCCGAGATGCTTAGAATCAATTGCCATTCAACTGCACGAAATTGTTGGTGTTTCGCTAATGAATATTAAAGGGCCAACATTTCCCCGGGTGGAAAACGTCATTGGCAACGACCTGAAGCAACAGCTTGGCAGGAAGTGGAAGCTAGATGAGCTTGAGAGTATGCTGCCCACCAAATACGGGAGGCCGCGAGGAGCGTCGGTTACAAATTCGAAGCAGACGACAACGATGCAGGAGCACACGGAGGCCAAAAACTTTCGTCGGAGTGCCTGAGGATGGTGGCAGCCAGCCACCGAAAATTAACTGGACGTTAAAAAGTGTCCTCGTGAAAATGAGCAGAATTTTTTTACATAATTCCAGTAATTATGACTCTAATTGTGACGAGAACTTTCACAGTACGGTAACGAACGATGTCTTCCTAGAACACCGAAAATAGGGGAGAAAACACCGCAACTGTTGCAGATAGCACTAACTGTTGCATTCGATCACCGTTAGCAGACCAAATCTATCGCTGACTCCTGTACATGGAGCTGACGTACGAGAAATGGAACGACAAAATCCGTGAAAAGGCGTTACCATTAAAGGAGCGGAGGGTAGAAGGGGAGGAACACACTTCGTTCGGGGCCAATTTCCCTTGAGTCGAATTATCCTCCGGGCGACAGAATAAAGTGAAACGGTTGAGAAATTCACTTCACGTTATCGTTTAATTATTTCAATTCACATCCCGTTAGTCTACTGTCTGCCACCGTAGAACACATTGTGAACAGTACGAGAGTGTTGTAGCCATGTGATGTTTCAATTTGATCGACCACTCCCTCCTGCCCGCCTTCGCAATGGTGATAGAACGGAGAGTCCACTTGCAATGCGGGCATGAGGGGGGGGGGGGTTGAGGCTTAATGGCGCGTCGACAGCGGGCATGAGGGGGGTAAGAGGAACGCTCTGCCCTAACAGGGTAAACCAAGTTTTCGTTATTCTTTCATTCAGAAATCTGTTCGTACTTTGCTTTGCCTCCTGTCGTGCTTTCCAATGCAGAGAGAATGGAAGAGTACACTTTCAATGCAGGCGCGAGAGGGAAAGAAGATCCTTGATAGAGTCTGATAACGGAAGTAGAGCGTTCAGTCTCGGTAACTGATGACAGCATCAGTTTTAAAATCACTTTCTCTGAAATTGTACACGAGTGATAGTGTTGAATTAGCTGAAAACGTTCATTACATGAAGACCCTAAGTTTAAAAAAATTCGGGTGCCGTGATATACACGCAGGTTCCCCGCTTTCCTTTGAACGCGAGAAGTCCCCAAGAAAAGCTGATAAAGGGATTCGAACTCACTACTTTCCTGAACGTTTGACGTGTTCAAATTTTGTTTAAACGTGTCCAAAATAAACCATTCAGCTTATGTAATACAGGCATGGCGGCAGGCTGTTCAGTGAAACGTAACAAGGCCATATGACGAATGGGTGGTTATTCAGCCAGTCGGGTTGGCAAAAAACAAACTGGTCGGCAATTCGACACAGACAAGAAACTGGGCAATTCGGTGATATGTCACTTGAAAATTTGTTTGGCGATTCAGATTTAATTTTTCCCACTTTACAGAGTCGGCGATTTGTCACTGTATACAGTACTGTAATCGCCCCCGAATAAATTTGGCGATGCAACCCATTGTGAGACGCGTTATTTTTTATTGAATCGTTTCGCAGTCAGAATTAGGGTCAAATTTGCGACTATTTTCTTTGCGACCTGGCATGGTCAGAAAATTTGTGGAATGACCTAACCCACGAACACACTTAGGCGGTTGTGTGTCATGGGTTAATGGAGAGTTTTTCATCACCGAATGCTTTGGTCCTGCCTGCTAGGCAGAATAATTCTCTCGCAACAGATTGTTGCTCCAACTCCATTGCCATTTTCAGTGTGCTGGACTTAAAGGGGAGAGAATTAGTGACATATCCAGCCTTCTATCTTGCCTTTTCTCGGCTAGAAGACATTGGGATGAGCTTGAACTCCACACACACTGGATGTGTGGCTTCAGACGTTCATGTACGGTTGTTAAAAACGACAGCAATAGCCCCGTTTCAAACGCCTCCTGCTCGGCTTTGTCAGTTTGACGTGAAACATATGCTAATTTGACCCATCTACACAAACAAACTTTAAGTCGTATTACCTTTCCGTTATCTTTATTCAACTTCTTATTGGGATAGTTTGTATTACCCCTTTCAAAATCGCACTTCCGATCTTGGGATTGAAGTTTGCCACTCATCACTAAGAGAGAGCGGCCTAAACATGTTGGTGTTTGCTAAAAGAGGCAAGCAACAAACTACAAATACAATTTTAGACGTAAAATTAATAATCCCCCAAACATTTAATTTTCCACTAAAATTAAAAAGTTTTAAATACAATCTGAACATGCGGAAAACCTTAATTTTAAAATTAATCACATCTGCCCTGAAACACCGAGGATATTTGTGCTACAGAATGTCAATGAACGCTGGCGATAAGGGCGACTTGGGCGAAATGTCAGTGGTCATAAACATGCATGAACGATGTTACATGTAGGAACGAAAAAATAAAAAAAGTTGAACAAAACCACCAGGAAAGAATTTCAACATCAGAAGCAAGCAGATCACTTCAGAAATCAAGGAAACATGCTAAATTACACGCGATGGTGTGTATAAATCTGATAAAATAACGATCAAGAATGGTGTGCAAAACTAAGGCCTAATGCATTCAATGTTATTCCGTTGCAACTAAAAACTCCATTTTTAAGCAAGAAATATGCATTTCCCCAACTAAGGTTAGTAAAACTTCTTTTTAGGCACAGTTCAAACGAAGTGTGGCATAATTTTAAGGTTTAACATCGGCGTAAAAATTGTACTGGGCCCGGGTGTCAGCCATTCAGTAGAATGGAGCCCCAAACAAGCAGACGATTCTGCTATTTCGCTTGCTGAAACCGTATTCGTTTCGCCATTATCATCGGCGTGAGCAGAAAGAGAATTAAAGCAATAGTGGAACTGGTGTTTACAAGAGTGCCAGTTTACAACCAGCTCATTGTATTTAAAATGGAATTTAAATTGATTTCAGGGGTAAATACAGCAAATCAAAACGATTTAAGCACATACAGAAGGTTAGTATTTTGCAGATAGTAAGAGTTGTACTGTATAACCCACAGGCTATACGCGTGAAATTACAGTATGCTCCCTTTCCCCTTCTCCCTTGACTTTATCTTCTCTTCTCTCCCTCCCTCCCTTGCTTGCTTGCTATAACCCTCTCGTGTTTGTTACACCTCCCTCTTCGTTCCCTTTTTACTTTTGCTCCCCTTTCCACATCCTCCTCTTTGCCTTTTCTCTTCCCCCCCCCCTTCTTCTTCACCCTTGACACAACCGACCCATGTTTGTTCAACGGGACTTTAATGCCGAGATTTTGGAAATATTAACAGGACTTCCCTCTCTTCACCCCTCCCATTAAGCATTCTCCCTCACTCCTCCCCTTCCACTCCTTCTCCTCCACGCTCCCTTCTCCTCTCTTTGGCACAACCCTCTCATGTTTGTTCAACGGGACAATGTTAATGGGATTTTTCCGATGAACCAACAACTACCTACTTAGGCCGATCGGTCAAAATCACTAGCCAGTCGAAACTGATTTTTGATCACTGGTTGTTAGCATAAAAAAGTACGCTATTGCTGTGTCAGTAGTATTTGATGGACTTTTATTTAAGCAAGCCATGCACAAGTGAGCAAACCACTTCAAACTGGTGAAATGTTTTGAGCTTTGATTGGGTTGCATTACAACAGTATTGGTGTTCAATTTGGTAAGATCGTCTTCGGCATACCAGCAATTTTTGTTGTTGATCAGTTTTGTATACCCATAATTTCAGTGGTACAGGTTAACTTGTACAACCTTAATCTTGTTTGCAAACAACTATTAACACTTACGAGCTAATTCATTTAGTAAAAAAAAATAAAGAACATTTAGCCGGCCCTCAGCCCGGCCGGCTAAAAATGGTTTCTTTTTGCCTAAAACATACGTAACCTGATAATTTTGCATTACATTGTCCTCAATGGAATGTCTCCCTAAAGGTTTTTTCGGTTGCAAGTAGCTGCCTGCTTGCATGTCCCTACTGCGTCTGCGCGACGCAGTCCTCTATACACAGCGAGAGCGTGGCCGGTTCCGGCATTAATTTTCCTCTCAATCTGTCAGGCGGTGACTTGAGGGGAGGTAGGGCGGGCCTTTGGTTAAGTATGTTTTAGGCACAAAAAAAAAAACATTTTTTGCCGGCCGAGCTGAGGGCCGGCAAAATGTTCTTTCTTATATGCCAAACATATTAACCGGATAATTTTGCATTATCAGCTGACCTCGTCAAACGTGGTGGCGGGCACCGATCTGACGGGGCGCTCTGGGATGCAAGCAGGCATTCCCCCAAACTTTTTTATTATTGTAAAAATTCGCACTTTATTCAGAACAGGGTGATGAAACAGGAAGTTGGATCTCTTTTGCAGGGTTTGGTGGCTCTGAAAGGACCGTTGTTTGAGGGTTCTTGCTTCCTTCTATGGATGGCTTGCTTCCTTCCGTGATTGGCTTGCTTCTGCTTCGTTCTGTGTGCTTAAGAGGGGCTTGACCACAGTTCTTGCTGCGACGATTGGTCCTAGCCGGTGTAGTCCCTTTTCTTCTCTTGACATGTTCCTTTAGGTAGTGGGAGGTAATGTTGCTGAGTGACGCCAGGATGCGGCTGCAAGAATCTCCTCTATGGATGTGGCGTTGTGAAGAGCCCATGATGTTGAAATCGCTCCGACTTCTCATTCCCTACTTAGGTTGGCTTTGTCGTAAGCGACATCGATTGTCTTCCTTATCCAACGAGAAATCATTCCTGCTGAGGTTTCTCCTGTTTGAAAGTCTACATGTAGGAAAAGTGGTGGCTTTAGAGGCAATTCGGATGGCATCTTCTTCCAGCCTTTTTAAGGAGTTTGATGATAGTAGCCACCCGTGTAGGTTTAGGCTGGACAGGTTTGGGTGGAGTTTTGTGGCCTGTTGTTGTGACAGAAGATCTGGGAGAAGAGGGAGGCTTCTCGGAGTGTCGACTAGTAGAGATAGCAGGTGAGGGAACCATGGAACCAACCACCAAAATGGGGCTATGAGGACGAAAAGGCTTTGGCTCTCTTCGGCTTTTTGCAATATTTGTGGAAGGAGTTTGAATGGTGGGAACAGGTATGCGTAAAGATTGTGCCATGGGTATGTCAGGGCGTCGACTGCTATTGCTTCTTCGTTCCGGGATCGGGCTGATATAATGAGGAAGCCTGGCATTGTGCTTCGTGGCGAATAGGTCCAACATTGGTGTTCCCCATGTCATGAAGAGAAATTCGCAGATGGATTTCTGGAGGCACCATTCTCCCGCTGGGGGTATTCGGCGAGAAAGGGAGTCTGCAATGACGTTCCTGTTTCCTGGTATATGAAGGGGTAACAGCGTTATGTTGTTCGAGATGCAGAGGCTGACGGTTTTCGACGTTAGATTGTGGAGAAGTCTGGATTTGGTTCCACCCTCTTTCCTTATGTAAGCCAGTGCTGTCGTATTGACGGCTTGAACTTGGATCACTTGGTTTCTGATGTACGGGAGGAAGTGTTCCAGGGCTAGATGGATAGCTCGAAGTTTGAGACAGTTGATGTGGAACAAATTGTTTCCCTGCCAAGTGACTGAGGTTTCTTGGTTGTTCAGGTGGGGTCCCCAGCCGTGGTTTGAGACGTCGGTGAAAAGGAGTTGATTGGGAGTGGGTTCGTGCAGTGGAACCGTCTTGGTTAGGTTCGTCACGTCTGCCCACCGAAGGGGCTTTCTTGGGGAAAATCTTTGTGGAAAGGCCATTGTTGGTCTTGGTTGAGTTGGGGGTTTGACCAATTGTCGATTCGGTGGTGGTGAAAGGTCTTACCATCCAGCGGCCGTATGGTATTAGGTTTGCCATCGAGTCCATTTTTCTGATGAGGGACTTCAGTTCTCGGAGAGAGAGGGCTTCTTGTTTTTGGAAATATCGAATGTGGCTCAGAAGGTTGAAAAATCGTTGCTGATGTTAGATTGAATGAGGCGCCTAGGAACGTGAAGGCCTGCTCTGGAGTGAGGCGTGATTTGGATTGGTTCATGCCGAATCCCAATTGGTTTAGTAGTTGGATTGTTTGATTCCGGTTTTGTTCCAGACGAAGGGGGTCTTGGTTGTGGAGGGCCCAGTCGTCGAGGTACGTGCTCGCCTGGATTTGCTGTTGGTGAAGGTGTGCGAGGATCGGTTTTAGAACCATGGTGAAAATTCTTGGACCTGCGTTCAAACCGAAAGGCAGACAACGGAATTCGAAGACTTGGCAGTCGTAGATGAATCGGAAGAATTTGGTTGAAAACGGGTGTAGTGTACATGTAGGTACGCATCCTCTAGGTCTATGGAGACTGTCCTGTCGATTTGTTTGAAGGACTGCCGGATGGTTTCCAGTGTTTCCATCTTGAAGTGGGGGGTGTCGATGTACTTGTTTAGTGGTTTCATGTTGAAGATAAGCCACTGGCCTCTTGATTTTTTCGGCCAGTGAAATTTGTGCTGTAAAACCCCGGGCCCGGGTTGTGGCATCTGATGATTGCCCTTTTAGCAAGAAGAAGTGCTATCACGACTGAAATGGATTCTGAGATTGGCGATGTGAAGTTCCTCGCAGGAGTGTCTGCTAGCGGTCGGTCCGACAGGAACGTGGGACGAAAGCCCTTCTTGATTCTTGATAGAATTTCGGTGTTGCGAGTTAGTCTTTTCCAAGCTGGGTAGAAGTGGCGGAGTCTTGCGCCGATCGGGAAGCAGGAGAGCCGGGAGCAGTCAGTGTTTGCGGTGGGAGCTGCGGCCGCCGGGGGATGAGTAGCGGCTGCGGCGGTCGGGGGTTGCGGCACGCTTTTACTGGCTTCGTTGGTTGGGGCGGGATCGTGCCTGTTGATCAGGCCGAAAAGGCTGGTTCTTGTGACCGTTGGAGTTGTCGTTCCGTGTGGGAGTGGAGGAAGTCGACGGTTTGTTCCAATCTTCCGATGTGGTCTGTAGGTTTGGTTGTTTGTTAGTTTTGTATGGCCGAAAGGACGACTTGTCTTGACGAAAGAGTTTGGGCTTGCGTGAAATATCTAGGTGAGGCGCATGCCACGGAAGAGGGTGTCAGACTCATGTATGGGCTGATTTCGCAGTCGGTGTTTCGTTGATTCGTTGAGATTGTTTGCGGATTTGAGAGCTGATTCTCTTAAAATCAGGATGCTGTTAAACAAAGAACGTGTTGTCCAATTCAAGGAGTGGTAGGTGGCAAACCTTGCCTTTTGAAACAGTTGGGAAATGAGGGACGACAGGTTGCGAATTTCTTCGGGACTGGCGTCGGCCGAAAGCTTCTCGCATAATGCATTAACCGCTGTTGTAACGGCGGATGCTACGACGGAGTAGGTGCTTGTAACATCGCCGATCGCCTGGTGTAACTTGATCTTCTTACTATTACTTTCGGGTACTTTTTGGTTCAAACAAGCACAACAGCTACAGTCCCGGCGTAGGGAATGGAGCTACTCATGTCCTAATATTGTAGGCTAACTGCTGTGTCCTCAGATTGAGCTAAAGAGTTACCAGTGTGTGCACCTTGTCTGCACACACTGTGAGCATTCCTTGATTATGTATTACATCTGTTTGGTTCATCATGTTACCTAGCTTCGATCTGATTGGTTAACTTCAGTGCATCTTGCCTGCATCTGTTAAGTAGTCTCTTATGCAAAGTAACCTAGGTTATATAATGTAATGTTCCAACTGTAATAAACTGTAATAAACTGTCTGATACAAACTACCAACACTGACTATCCTTTCTGGCTTAGGGTAGTACGCTACAATTCAATTTAAAATGTGTTAGGCTGCAAACACATCAATTGGCGACGAGGGTTAAACCATGGCCCACCTCTAACTTTAATTCGTCTTCTTGGCAACTTCTAACTTCAGCCCCAAATTTGGAAGGTAAGATGAAGTTAAATTATTTTGGCAAATAATTTTAGTCATCTTGCTAGGAGATGAATTTAAGCTTTTCAAATTTGTATCACGTATAAATAAATAAATAATAGAATTCTCCACACTTGGTGGAAGGATACGGAAGGGTGGTGAGCCGCTTACTCCGTTCCGGGAGATCATTGTCGAAGGATCAGGGCAGTGGACGCCTGAGAAAACGCTGAAGGGGTTCACATTTAAGCAATCTACTAAAGGCTGAGACTGAACGCGCATTTACAGTTTCCCTACTTAGCGAGTTCCAAATAGGAATAACCCGTACCGAAAAAAAATGTCTACGACAGTCTACACGGGAAGCTAGAGCAGCTAACTTCCAATTATGACCCCGGGTACGGTTTAAGCTCGGGGCGAGGTCGAAAAAAGGCAGGTCGACCTCAATTAGGTTTTGCAGGATCCGAAAAGTCAATACAAGGTCAAATCTCAGTCTACGTAACTCGAACAATTCAAGACCAAGCCGCTCAAGGCGCACCCTGTAAGGAATGTTGAGAAATCCTGGAAGATGTTTAGTGAATCGTCTTTGCACCGCCTCCACGGAATCAATGTCCTGAGCCAAATAAGGCGACCAAACTGGGGTGGCATACTCCAAGACCGGGCGTACAAAAACCTTAAATGCCCAAACCAATGTCACTGGGTTTCCAGATGTGAAACATCTCCTAACAATGGCTGCTCGGCGATACGCGGATGAACATACCTTTTGGCAGTGAAGGGAGGATTTCAGGTTTCGGGAAAACCAAACTCCCAAATCCCTGACTTCTTCAACGGAAGGAAGTACTTCTTGATTTAAGGTGTATTGAGCACAAGGATTTATGTTACCAACATGGAAGGAATGGCATTTAGGGATTGCAAGAGGGAGTTGCCAGCAATCCGACCAGTCCCCAACGTGCTGGATATGTGTAACAAGATCCTGGGAGTGGGATCCGGACAAATTTTCACCCCCAACCTTCAAGTCGTCAGCAAATTTAAAGCCAAAAGTATTCGGATTCCTAAATGTTAAATCATTAATGTAAATAACAAACAGGAGGGGACCCAGGACAGATCCCTGGGGGACCCCACATGGAACAGCTGTCCAGGAAGAAAAGCTTTGGTCTACCACTACCCTCTGGGACCTGTTTCGAAGGAAGGCTGATAACCAGTCCTTAATTATTCCAGAGATGCCGCAACAAGTAATCTTGAGAAGAAGCTTTCGGTGAATGACAGACTCGAAGGCCTTTTTAAAATCAATTTCTTCTTTCACGAATCATTTCTTCTTTTATTTTACCAACAACGATGTTATCGTACCCGCAATGCTTTGTAAGTTGCTTTAAAGCATCGACATATTCAGCTATCGATTCATTTGGTTTCTGAAACCTTTTGTTAAATTTTAGCCTCTCAGAGATTGTACTAGGGGCCGGTTCTACAGCTGTTTCAACTGCTTTAATCAAAGCGTCATACGTAATCATTTCAACTGTGAGTGGGTCAATGATTCTAACAATTTTCTGAAACATTACGTTTCCGACGCTGGCTAACAAAACATCACGCCTGTCGGCATCTTTAATTTTCTTTGCTTTTAGGAAGCATGTGAATTGTAAAATATACATTGACCACGTGAATTTATTAGGGTCATAATTTTGAAACAAACCATTAGGTCTGACATCTTCAGTTTCAGTTTCAATTCCTTCACGAGGCATTTTAACTGAGAATTTTAAATTTACAAAATTAAATTCTATCAGAAGGCCTTTTATCCGACAAAAAATTAATTAAAAAAAAAGTTTCACCTAAACAATCGCCTAACGACCTGCAAATACAGTTTTAGGATTTTACATCAATTGGCGACGAGGGTTAAACCATGGCCCACCTCTAACTTTAATTCGTCTTCTTGGCAACTTCTAACTTCAGCCCCAAGTTTGGAAGGTAAGATGAAGTTAAATTATTTTGGCAAATAATTTTAGTCATCTTGCTAGGAGATGAATTTAAGCTTTTCAAATTTGGATCACGTGTGTAGGTGTGTTGGCGATTTCTGGCTAAATGTAGATAACTGCTAGGAATTTTAACTAATTATTCTCCATGAATTACCTTATATTTTACTATTTCTCCAATTAAGTTTGAAGGTTGTGTCAAGGCGACGCTTTGCGTTATTTACTGCTAGGCTATGCTAGTTAGTGATATCGAAAAAATCGCGACTAGATTTAGTAATTGTTTGGTATTTTGCCATTTGTGGGGAAATCTTAAGGTTTAAAGCAGTTGTCTTTAATACTTTTGTTGCTTAATGCCGTTCGTTTCTCTGCCTTGGTGCTTTGATGCTCATTGTTTTGCAACGTTTGATTTTGGGTATGTGTGTTTGAAATTACCTACGTTGTTGAATTGCTAGTGTGTTTAAAACTAGGTTATTCAATTAACCTTGTTGTTGACCGCGTTTTAATTGTGGAAAAGTAGTTTCCGACCTTTGTTTGTATCGGTTATTCGTGAGCGCAATTAAGCCTTCGGTTTTAATAGTTGAGGAGGTCTCAAACATGTATTGTTAACGTTAAATGTATCTTGGTAAATACAGGATTTTTTAGAGATTTAAAGCACAAAAATGTTGTTATTGTAAGATTTTTTGTTATTTCTTGTCTTAATACTGTTTGTCTAATATTTGTGTTTTATTTCTATTCCATGTAATGTGAGAAACTGCAGCGTCGGGGGCAAAAAATAAATGCGACGCAGCTAAATTGAACAAAAAACATAATGTATTTTGGATGGTATCAGCAGCCATACGTAATCGAGAAGCAAGCATGCATGGCGTCATTTGGAAGCTGCAAGCCGTTTCAAGTTATTTGGTTACAAAATTTGAAAGAAAAAAAGATTCTGCTGAGGCTAATTAGATTTTATTCGATAATCAAACGTCAAAATTATTAAGTGGATTGTTTTCATTGCTTGCATATTTTCTCGATGTGTCAATAAAATATAAAATAGGTGAATAACTTTACAGCTTCGGAGTATCGCAGTGCGAGTCTGCTGTTAACATGTTAGTTGAATTCACAATTTTGTAAGTTTGTCTTGCAACTCCTCAAAACAAGAAACTTGTGGAGAAAATTTAATTTGCCCCGTAAGTTTGTTATTAAAAACTCTGTGCACTGATTGGCTGTGTATTAAAAATGTTAGGTCAGTTGAAAATTTCTATTTAAACTGCCCTTCAATTTTTGAGGGGGATTGCTGTGTCCTCAGATTGAGCTAAAGAGCTACCAATGTGTGCACCTTGTCTGCACACACTGTGAGCATTCATTGATTATGTATTACATCTGTTTGGTTCATCATGTTACCTAGCTTCGATCTGATTGGTTAACTTCAGTGCATCTTGCCTGCATCTGTTAAGTAGTCTCTTATGCAAAGTAACTTGGTTATATAATGTAATGTTCCAACTGTAATAAACTGTCTGATACAAACTGCCAACACTGACTATCCTTTCTGGCTTAGGGTAGTACGCTACAATTCAATCTAAAATGTGTTAGGCTGCAAACACATCACTAACTGTAATAATAAGCAGTAACGCTGCCACCAAGGTGGGAAAATTTAGGCTAGCTAAGTTATATTTGAAGAGAATTGTCCTAAATACTAACTTCTAGCGAACGACGGACGAATAAACCAACTGGGTTTTAAACTCCTGGTTTTATTTTTAAACAAACATGTCAAAAATATATATCGCACTTTACATTGACATTTGGTAAATTTACAACTGAATTAGTTCATAAATAACTGGGGGAATTTACATTAAATTCGACACTAGAACTTGGATTAGTTCAAATAAAAACAATTTCAAATAGAAACAGTGGTTTCTTAGGCACAAGGGGATTTCGCAAAAGAGCCCTCTAAATTACGAACAGCCTCGGCTGTCTAGTAATAGTAGACCTGTTTAACAGTTATTTTTCTAACTGTATACGCTAAGCATTAAACCTCCTAGAGTTGCTGTTGACAAGTCAACCCCTTAAATTATAGAAGTCGCGGCTACATATAAAGTCGATCCGAGCGTTTAATCTAAGCAACCTTCCACGAAGATCAAACCGTCCTTTGTTTACAATAAACTGCGTTTAAAGAAACACGAAAAAAATAAAGCTGGTTTTTAGTAAGGGACCGTGAACCCTCAAATTACGGCCGCCAACGTCCGAAATGCCGTTTGGCGTGACGCACCATAAATTTACCTTCTAAAGCTACGAGGTTAAGTTTAAAGTTAAACTATAAACTTTGACGTAAAGTCCAAAAAATAAACTTTTAAAGTTAAACTAAGTACGATACGAACCACTACCTTTGCCTGGCATGGCAACAATCAGACCGTGGCATCTCCACTCCCGACCGGCGTAGCGACCTCTACCTTTGAGAATCTTTGAGCTGTGCTAACGAGTGTTTCTGGGTTTGGGGTTATATACTCATTACCGGAAGTCGGCGCGGACGCCGAGGATGGCTGCGGAGGGGACGTGCGGGGAAGAGGAGGCGGACATCTTGGAGGAGGAGAGACTGACCTAGATCGGCCGAGCTGTCACTACCGGAAGTTGGAGTAGTGTTTTGGTTGGATGGATTCAAATTGACAAAGGGAATTGCCGACTTGGAAACTTAGAGGCCTGGCTTTGAATGTGCAAGTGAGTTTTCAACTCATAACAACGTGATTTTTAGGCCTATTAAAATAAACTACGATGTTAGGCATCGCAACTATTGAAGGAGGGGGGGGGGGACGAAGTGTTTTGCACAGAATAAATATTCGACTTTGGGAAACGGATTGCTATATACAAGGCAGGTTTTTAATGAGGGAAAGCTAGTTTGTTTACGTTTTTAGAGGTTCACTACGGTCGGAGTTTGGACGGAGATGCTATAAAAAAATAAACATAAAATCATACACTGGGTCCGTGAAAATATACAAACATAAACATTGGAGCTCCGGTAGGGTTCATGGCAAGAAGTTAAATTTACCAAAATGCATTAAGTGCACAAATAAAAAGATTAAATGTTCCAGCTAGTTTTTAAAGGGCTATATCGCAGTTTAGGTAGTTTTAAACTGGTTTGAACATCAGACATTCTTCATAAATAAGCAAAGTCGTCACCTGTTAGAAAATAAAAAATATCGTGTGTTTTCAGCATCTAAGACACAACTAAGCTGGAAAAGTGTTTTGGCTTTATGCCTAAAGAAATATCATACAGTATTTACATTTTTATAGTGTAAATCGCCATAAAGACGATGCTCTTCTGGTAGGTAAGAGTGCTGCCCTCAGGTTTTTTCTTCGGTGGTGTTAAGGTGTCCTCACCACGAGCGTCTGATACGAGACCGCGTTTACACTGTATTGAGCACGTCGGCTTGGGAGGCGGCCTGTAGGCTTAAGCGTAAGCATTTGTCGTTGTCAAAGAGGACGAAGGAGGGAACTTCGATTCATTTGGGGATAGTGAATGCGGTCCCAAAAACCAGATTGAGTTCGGTGCACTCCTTGTAGGTGTCGACGTTTTTGGGGTTGGTGGCGCCATCTCCAAAGGAGCGAAAGAAGCTTGACTCACGGCCAGGTCTGGGAGCTGGAGGTTCAGTGTCCAGTTGTAAAGGTTCACCTTTGCCCAGTAGGGAACCGCCATTGCGGAGAAGACAGGTCAACAGAGTTGTCGATTGGCTGACAAGGCTGCGGGGCTTGGCATCTTTGTCACGAAGGGCAAATCCAAAGCCGGTCTTGAGGCATCTGTTGACCACGGTAGCGTCAGCGGATTGGAACGGTTTGTACAGGAAGCAATCCGGCACAGTCTCTTCTACTGTTTTGAGAAAAGACACAAGAGGGATTGTTGAGTCGTCGGAGTTGTCGTCCGGAAAGTGGATGTGCTTGGGGGCCGGTGGGGTCACTGGTGTCGGGTCTTGCGGTCTGACGACAGGCGGTGCAGTGGTTGTGGCCGAAAGGGATGACTGTTTTCGTTTCTTTGCCGTGGACGAAAGGATAGGGGATTGTCATTTGCGGCTGTCGTGGCTCACGGTTGATGCGAGCCATTCTTGAGTGTCGACCCGGCGTGTGGACGAAGAGCAAGATGGGGGAGGCATCGGGGTTGATCTTGCGTATTGACGAAAGACAGGGTCGACTAGAATGTGGGCTTCACTGCAGGTGACGCTGTGGTCTCTGCGAGAAGACCTGGTCAGACAGTTAACCGAAAACCGTGAAAAATCTAACGTTAATAACAACAACGCAACAAACTAAGACAAAAAAAAAAATGTCAACATACAATTCAATAACTACGTTTTACTAATTTAATTTAAAAAAATTAATCAACGCGAATCACAGGTTATGTAAATAAATCTTATTTATTTTGAAATAAAACAAATGTTAAACAACAGCCTAAATTTAAACAAATAAAATAGGCAGGAATCGCAGAAATCCTTACACATTGCGATTGTTTTACGATCTCGGATCAGTCAGCACGCTTTGGAATTTAGCTTTAACCATCCAGTGGTTAGTTGTTCTGAACAATTTGTAAACAATTGTTTAATTGGTTTACGTGGTGATAATATTTCATCCATTCTGCAATGTCCCGCTACGTTTCCGATGAGCGTGGTTAAAGTCTGTCGCAACTTAAGCCTAACCGAAGCTGGTTTCGATTTCGCCACCAAAACCGGAAGTTCAGGTTTTACAGCTGCCGAACAAGTTGGATGCAGCGAACGCAGCTAGTATTCTGGTAGTTTTAACGTTAACTACCAAAATAAAGTCACAAAATAACGTTTATTGAATTAAACTTTGTGCTGTTGTGAGGTAAATAATCAGATTCGGTTAATCGTTTAGCAATATAGAAAAAACTATACACGTACATTTTCTTTTAAATGTTTAAACTGATAACCATTAAAGCACTAATATTTGCTCAAATATCTTAACACAGACACTTGGAATCCTATATCTTGCGAATTTTCGACAGCTTATACAAATATGTCTACCTTCGTCAGGCACATAAATGTATTGTCCACTCTCAAATCACATTCTTGCTGCTTGTTGCTTTAAAGAACGGCGTCTGCTTCAAAAACGATGTTTGCGTCAAAAAAGCTGCTGTTTTTTTTAAACAGACGCCGTTCTTGAAAGCAACAAGCAGCAAGAATGTGATTTGAGAGTGGACAATACATTTATGTGCCTGAAGAAGCCAGATGTTTTTGTATAAGCTGTCGATATAGGATTGCAAATGTCGTCGTTTTCCTACTGATACAGACTTTCAAAGTAAACCATACAAATTTTTCTGTATTTTGATGTTTAAATTGATGTTTTTAGGTGCCAACGAAATATACATTACCTGTCTTTTTATAGCATTCAAGCAGACCTTGTCACCAATGGCTGTGGGACCATGGTAACGATTACCCTTGCTATGAGCTGGCTGCCCTAGAATCAACGGACTCAGTGAACTTTAAGCAGTGCAGGGACCAGGTAAACCGAACTGCAACCCCTAGTTGTTTATTCGTCCACGTGGACTTGAAGTGCGACCGTGAAGTGGAGTGACTTGTCGTGTAGGTAGGAGACAGAAGGAGACGAGTGGTGCAATTGAAAAATGGTTCACCGTGGTCTTGTGTCTTGGTCTTCGTGTAGTCTCGGGTATAGGCATCAGTTGCATGATAGGTGTAATGTCGTAGTAAGCTTTTGGTCGGATGGTACGGTCCATCTTTGTGGAGTATATCGGAGCGTGTTACGGCTGATTACGGGTTCGAGGGCTAAAGTACAATAAGCATTACTGAAACGGACAGCTCAGAGTACCTTGTGGGCGTGCAGAAAGGTTCTCTATCCTTGTGGTTGTCTTCTAGCTTGCGGTCGTTATTTCGCATGTGGATTTCGTTTTGTATACAGAGGAATTTCGGGAGTACGGCCCTGGTGGGCGACGTGGGCCACAAACAGCCCATTGGTGGAGAGGCACACATGTGATCTTCGGTTCCCAATCATTCCCTAAGTCAGCCAGTGTCACAACATGTTCGGAGGAGACAGCATCCGCATGGTGAAATGGCCTAGTGGGTCCGGATGGTCAGAATGGTTTGGTGAATCAGCAACCGGGGTTGGATGGCTCGAATGGTTGAGTGCGAGCGCTGAAGATTGGTCCCAATGTGTAGGGCTCGAAAATGGCAGTCCGTTGCAAAAATGCAACGATGATGATGGACAGAAGTGGGAATCGGAGATGACTGCACGAGTCACCAGAGAGGGACCAGTGCGTGAGAGTCCCAAGGGGTCGGAGTCTTTTTTTGTGTGAGGTGTGGAAGGGCACTGTCATGGGCCGTAGAAGTTGGGAGTCTTTGCTAGACAACTTAAAAGGGCCGAGACGGACGTAGAACCAACTTGGTGTAAGGACGAAGGGTCATGATCTAGAATGGGCCTAGGGACTCCCGTCCGTCCTGTGTACGACCTGGTCGCTGTTGCGGCCTGAGGATACACAGGCGGCGAGACCTGTGGTCCTGGACCGGGAAGAAACGGTCAATATCCCGTTGTGCACGGTGGATGAGTCGACAAGGCGTGAACACTTGTGGAGAGCGAGGGAGGATGAAGTTCTCAAGGTGGGCTGGTTAAGAAACGGCCAATGAGGGTGGATTACAGAGCCGACCGATAATAATACTGTGGCTGCTTGCTTGATGAGTTGGTTAGTCTGGTTATATTGGTGATCGTGCTAGGAGGTCTCCCCCCTTTCTTTGCTGGGTTAAGGACCCAGGAAAGCGAGGTAGTGTTAGGACGGTGAAGGGGAGCGGTTGTCAATTTCCAGGGCAGTCAGCAAGCCCTATGCTATGATGCAGGGATTGCCTGG
>JAHWFP010233077.1:53793-65272 GCA_023313725.1 Lithobius niger | reverse complement strand
TCCCGGCTATGGGCAGACCGGAGACGGGCCGAAGAGTGGGGCGTGCGGTTAGCAACGGCATCAGTGAGGCGGACGAAAGATGGCGAGGGAGCCGAGGCAGGGGCCGTCGATAGATGGTCCAGATCGCAACTGCTTACCTGCAGGATTGGTGAGATGTAGAGCAGGGAGGAAGGCGGGCCGAAGAGTTTAGCGTGCGGTGCGGGAGCTACGGCGACGGGAAGTAGACAGCAGGAATGCGGGTAGCTTCTACCTTGATTCTTCACTCAAAGCGTGGGTTTAAAGCCACGAATGAGACGAGCAGCAGCAGCATGGGACGGCAACTGGAGTCTTGATTTCCGCTCGAGACGTGGGGTTAGCCACGTTCGAGACAAGCAGCAAGAGGTGCAAAACGGCGTCCGTCTTGGTTCACTCAAACGTGGGTTCTGGCCACGAAAGAGATGAGCAGATGACTTCCAAGTTGACTCTTCACCCAAAGCGTGGTTTGTAAGCCACGAATGAGACGAGCAGCAGTGTAGGACAGCAACTGTTGTCTTGATTTTCAGTCGAGACGTGGGGTCAGCTACAGTCGAGACAAGCAGCAAGAGGTGCAGACGGCTTCCATCTTGGTTCTTCACTCAAAACGTAGGATTAGCCACGAGCGAGACGAGCAGCAGTGGACAGCAACAGTTGATTTGATTTTCACTCCATACGTGAGGTGAGCCACGGTCGAGACAAGCGGCAGGCGTGATGATGGCAATCAGCTTGGTTCTTCACTCAAAACGTGGAAATTAGCCATGAGTAAGACGAGTAGCAATGGGCAGCATTTTTTTTTTTTTTTTTTTTTTTTACTGTTGACTTGATCTTCACTTGATAATGGACAAGGTGGTGTATTCAAAGCACGGTAGCAAGTTCGATCGTTGTTGAAAACAATCGAAACTGAAACGGGAGTAAGACGGGTCGCTTGCAATGCGGTACATCCGGGAACCTGGTATGGGAAGCGGCCGAAAGCTGGAGCTCCGTCGAGGCGTGGCGGCGGGGGTTACGTCGGCAGCTTGCGTACGGACTTCGGCAGATGCCGGTGATAGTAGGCCGTTCGGCAACTCGGGCGTGTTTCCGTCTGAAAGTCAAAAGCCGAGGGATGTCGCGGGTGCGAGTGCAGCCAGCCAGCCGGAACAGTGATGACCGTCGGAGAAGGTTGACATCGACCGCTTGCCTGCGGGCATCGCCAGTTGACGGTGAGGTAAGCCAGTACGGGCGGAGGGAGTCTTGAACCGGACGAAAGATGGGGCACAGGGCAGCGTGGGGTCGTCAGACGACATGTACGCTGGAGGAAACCGATAGCGGGCGCGCTGTCGCTTTTATAAGGGAGGACTGCCACGCGCATGCGCGGCAGGGGCATGCAAGCAGGCGGCTGCACAGCGGAAGAAACCTCCAGGGGAACATCACATTCGGGGAATGTAATGCTAAAATTATCAGGTTAAGATGTTTTGGCAACAAAGAAAAGAACATTTTGCCAGCCCCCAGCCAGGCCGGCTAAAAATGGTTTCTTTTTGCCTAAAACATACTTAATCTGATAATTTTAGCATTACATTCCTCGAATGTGATGTTCCCCTGGAGGTTTCTTTCGGTGCACAGGTGCCTGCTTGCATATCCCTACTGCACATGTGCGTGGCAGTCCTCCTTTATAAAAGCGAGAGTGCGGTCGCTATCGGCATTCATTTTACTCTCAATGTGTCAGGCGGTGACTCGAGGGGGGAGGCAGGACGGGAGTTAGGTTAAGTATGTTTTAGGCAAAAAGAAACCCATTTTTAGATGGCCTGGCTGGGGGCCGGCAAAATGTTCTTTCTTTATTGCCAAAACATATTAACCTGATAATTTTAGCATTATCAGGTGACCTCGTCAGAGACTGGAGGCGGGTGCCGCCCTGACGAGCGCCCCGGGATGCAAGCAGGCGTACCTCCAAAAATGTTAGTCTGAAAAAGAAAAATTTGCACTTTATTCAGAACAGATCATGGAAACAGGAACTTGGATCTCTTTCGTAGGGATTAGTGGCCCTGAAAAGGGCCGTTGTTTGTAGGTCTTGCTTCCTTCTGGATGGCTTGCTTCCGTTTGCATGGCTTGCTTCCTTCATGGATGGCTTGCTTCTGCTTCGTTCGAGGTGCTTAATGGGGCTTTTACCACGGTTCTGGCTGCGACGATTGGTCCCACCCGGTGTAGTCAAGTTTCTTTCCTTGACATATCCCTCAAGTAGTGGGAGGTGAAGGATGATTGATGGCGCCAAAATGCTGCTGCCAGAATTTCTTCTATTGGGATGGCGTTATGTTGGGCCCAGGATGTGGAAAGTGCTCTTACTTCATGTGCTGTCACCCTCATGCTCTCGTTCGTGGCTCATTTTTCGTATGCTGCTTCGATTGTTTTCTTGATCCATCGTGATATCATGGCGGCGGAGGTTTCGCCGGTTTGGGGATCTACTGGTAGAAAGAGTTGGTTTCTGCATCGGCGAATGTCTTCGTGATGTGCACGTGCAATGTAGAACCGTAGTGCTCTGACTGGGCAAAGGAGGCGTTCAGGTTCGTTGCTTACTAAGGTGGATAGGGCCGGAAAAGTAATTGGTTTTGGAGGTGCAGAAGGTTTTTGTGTTTTTGCCCTAAAAGTTGATCTTGTGTTGATCTTGAAGTTGATAGTGTGACAGGAGAAGTTGGGTCCGAAAATGGGGTATGCTGGATATGCTGAGAGGGTTTGGATCTCAGAACATCGGAGGCTGGCTGCCAGGGTAACAAGGAAGACAGTTTTACGGGTCATGAGGTGGAGGGAGCTGACTTGTAATGGTTCGTATGGAATGAGCGTAAAAGAGCTGAGATGCAGCAGTCATCGAGTAAGTTCATTTTGTTGGCTGCCTTGAAGACTGTGTTTAGGGCAGAGCGATAGACCAGGATTGTGAGCCTTTGAGTTTGAGTTTGTCAATGTTGAACAAGTCGGTGAAGAAGTTTAAAAGGTTGGGAAGAGGTGAGTTGATTGGATTAGTTTGTTTTGTGATACACCAACGAATCCATTTGGACCTGTGGCTGTCATACATCCGATTGGTGGAATCCCTGGTTTCTTTCGAGGCGATGCGTTCGGCATCTTGTTGATGAATTCCAGCTTTTTTGAGAAGTTTGATGTAGTCGACACCCGTGTAGGTCGAGGTTTGCCAGGTTCGGGTGTAGCTTTGACCCTTTCTGTTGTGACAGAAGATCTGGTAGAAGAGGTAGACTTCTTGGGGTGTCGATTATTAGGTCTAGAAGAAGTTGGAACCATGCTGCTGATGGCCATAGCAGGGCTAGGAGTAGGAATAAGCTCTGGCTGTCTTGTATTTTTTGGAGAACTTGTGGAAGGAGTTAGAACGCGGGGAAGATGTAAGCAAATAGGTTGTGCCATGGCAACGTCAGGGCGTCTACTGCTACTGCTGTTTCGTCCGGAATCGGGCTGATGTACAGGGGAAGCCTGGCATTGTGCTTCGTGGCGAACAGGTCCAGCATCGGGGTGCCCCAGACGGTGAAGAGAGATTCGCAAATGGATTTCTTGACGCACTATTCGCCCGTCGGTGGTTTACGGCGTGACAGAGAGTCGGCAATGAAATTCCTATTGCCTGGGATGTGCAGGGGCAAGAGTTATGTTGTGTGGAAAGCATAGGTTGAAGATTTCTAAAGTTAAATTGTAGAGGGATCTGGATTTTGTTCCTCCTTCCTTTCTAATGTAGGTCAGGGCTGTCATATTGACGGCCTGGACCTGGACCGTTTTGTTTTGGATTGCTGGGAGGAAATGTTGAAGAGCGAGAAGGATTGCTCGTAGCTCGAGGGAATTGATGTGTTCCGTGCAGGTTGGAGTCCAAAGGCCCGAGATCTCTTTAGACCCTAGATGTGCACCCCAGCCGGTTTTCGACACGTCTGTAAACATTAGTAGATCAGGTGAGGGTTTGTGAAGAGGTTGTTTCTTCGTGAGGTTGGTGACGTCCGGCCACCATAGAAGGGAGTCTAGGGGGAAGTCGGGACTGAAGGGAACGAGCTTGTCTGGTTGTTCCAGGTTGATCGTCCAGTTGTCTATGCGATGGTAGTGGAGTGGCCTGACCATCAAGCGGCCGTAGGGGACAAGGTTTGCCATCGCGTCCATTTTCCCGATGAGGGAGTTTAATTCCCGGGGAGAAAAACTTGTCTTCGACTGAAAGAGGCGGATGTGTTGGAGGTCTTCGATCTGTAGCTGCGGTTGCTACAACGACTGAGGTGCTTGTAACATCGCCGACATCTGGTGAAACTGGAGCTTGCTTATTATCACTCTGGGTTGACCTTTAGTACTTTTTAGGTTAAAACAGCACAACTGCAACTGTCCCAGCATGGGGGAATGGAGTATCGATGTCCTAATAATTAAGCCCGACTAGCAATAACAAGCGGGTAACACTGCAACCAAGGTGGGAAAAGCTAGCTAAGTTAAATTGAAGAGAATTGTCTTAAATGTTAACTTCCAGCAATCAACGAATTAGTATACTAACTGGAGTTTAAAACTCCTGGTTTATTTTAAACAAACATGTTAAAGATTTCACTTTACATTTGGAATACTGTACAAATAACTTAGCTTTGGATTAAAAGCATTTCATAAATTTACATTTAAATTTGTTAACGTGAACTTGGGTTTAGTTCAATTACAATTTCAAATAGAAACAGTGGTTTAGACAAGGGGACTTCGCAAAAGAGCCCTCTAAATTACAAACAGCCTCGGCTAACTTATAAAAGTAGACCTTACAGTTATTTTTCAAATGGTACTCCCAGAAGATCAAACCGTCCCCATCGGAATTCACATTAGAAAAGGGATGTACACTCCATGAAGTACTACGCTTCTGCAAATATAATTGACCCAATGGCCTTTGTTTACATTAAATTAGATTAATGAAAACGGTAAAATAAAAGCTGGTTTTTATGAAGGGACCGTAAACCCTTACATTATGGCCGTAACGTCCTAAACAGACCATAATTTACTTTCAAAGCTAAAGGTTAATTTAAGTTTAAACTATAAATTTTGAATTCTAAGTCCAAAAGATAAACTTTTAAGTTAAACTAAGTTACATAGGAACCAATTACCTTTGCCCAGCATGGCAACAATCGGACCGTGACATCTCCACTCCCGACCGGCGTAGCTACCTCTAGCTTTGAGATTCCTTGAGCTGTGCTATCGAGGGAGGGCAACTGGGGCTTTTTATGCTGGAGCATCAGATTTTGGCTACCAAAGTGCGGACTCACGAGGATGCTAGGCACCTCTGATTGGCTGAGGGCCAGGAGAATAATGGAAAATGGGAGAAGAAGTCGGCTAAGCAGCAAAGGGTTTGGGTGCAGAGCCGCTGGGAACAATGAGGCCTTTGTTACAGAACGTGCAAGGAGTTTTGAACTCATAACAAAGTGAATTGGCCTGTCTTTTTAAACTACAATATTATCCATCGCAACTATTGAAGGAGGGGGGGGGGAACGAAGTGTATTGCACAGAATAAACATTGGGCTTTGGTAATTAATTGAGGGAAAAGGTAGTTGTTCGCATTCGGATGGTGCTAACCAGAGAGGATTACTGTACCGTGTTCCTTGCCAGGAATGTGATTCCATCTACATCGGAAAAACCAGAAGGACCCTCCTTCAACGCATCAAAGAGCACGAAACTGCTACCATCAAGGGAGATCGTCGGAATGGAATCGCTCAACACCATTTGAGAACACAACACCCCATTGCCTGGGACAAGGTTTCCATTCTGATGAATTCCAACACTCACATCGATGCACATTTGAGGGCCTTTGATCTTTGGCGATTAGGCGATTTACAACACTCAAACATCCATTAATGAACATCACGGACCGACGTACGAAGGCATTGACAGATTGGTGGCACCTACGCTGGTTGCCAAGCTTGACGCTAAGTGGGGGTATCCAGATGGCAAATGTAGACCAGTGATGCATCTCTCCACGCTAGTGTTTTTGAAATCTGGAATTCGCGAACTTTAGACACGTAGTTTTCGACAGTTTTGAACAGAGTTCAAACTTACTTTTAAGGTGCCTGATGACAACTACTTGTACTTGAAAATTTACAGTTAGTACACTATCTTCGTTGTGAAAGTGTGCGGTTTTTTTGAGTCTCGTGTGACATTTTTCAATCGTTTTTTTGTGTTGACATTTTTTCTGAAGAAGGAGAACAGGTGTCGATTACACCAAAAATTCAAAGGAACTTTGTTGTGTTTCTGCCAGGTAGTTGTGTGTGTTTTCCCGTAGTTATGTCGGATGGTAGCTACAGTCGAAGTTTACGCTGGAGATTTTAATAAAAATAAACATGTAAAAAACACTGGGTCCGTTAAAATACACTAAAACGCACGAAGAGCTCCGGTAGGGTTCATGGCAAGAATTTAAGTTTACTAAGGTGCATTTGTGCACAAAATAAAAGATTAAATAAACCAGCTTAGTAATAAATAATGCTATAACGCATTTAGGTTAGTTTTAACTGTTTGCAGAAGCAGACAAGTGAAATTGATGGTCGGACATTTTTCGTAAATAACAAAAGTCGTCATTTGAATTACAAATAAAAAATATCGTTCTAAGTGTGTAGCCTTACATATACGTGAAGGTAAGTAGCGTTATAGCAGCCCTTGTTATTACACAACTAAGCTAGTGTTTTTGACTTTATGCCTGAAAGAATAATTTACAAAATATACAGAGTTTTGGAAGCCGGCGACCAGAAATGGCATTCGCTGCGGCACAGGTTTTGGCATTATACGTTTTGGTGAATATAAAAAGTTCGGATGAACGGATTTTAATACTGTTTGGGCCAGATTGTAGTGCACATTGAGAGCTTCGATTGGATTGAAGTTTCAGGAAAATCGGTTGGGCCAATTAAAAGCTACAGCGAAAATAGTGTTCATTTTGGAGAAAAAAAAACACGTCCGTTTTAGCGGTGACGTTAGTTTGAGAGGTTTTTCAAACTGCTGCCGTTTTTTATTGGAGATGAATTTCGATGATCTGTTGGGGTATTAAGGGCCGAAGAAATTGGTCGAATTTATTCGTTTTCCAGGGAGATATGCAAGGTTGAGTAGCGAGGTCCTTTTGGTGCGCGAGTGCCAAGAAAAAAAAGTGTTCGTTGCGAAACGAAGATTTCTACCCTCAGGTTTTTGATGACTGATGTCAAGGTGGCCTCACCAAGAGTGTCTAATACAAGACCATGTTTACATATCCTTTCCTCGGACGGAGCAACTTTTGCTTTTCGGAGATCGAAGGAGGCTCCTAAAAAGGTTAAGCTTTGGGCTGGGGACAGGCATGACTTCGGGTAATTTATTCCAAAGCCTAACTGGTTCAGCAGGGAGATGGTTTTGTCTTTGTTTTGTTCCAGAATGAAGGGGTCTGGGTTGTTGAGTGCGCAGTCATCCAGGTAGGCAATGGCTTGAATTTGGTTTTGGTGAAGGTTTGCCAGAATTGGTTTGAGAATCAGTGTGAAAATCCTTGGGGCTGCGTTTAAGCCGACGGGAAGACAGCGGAATTCGTAGACCTTTTGGTTGTAGATGAAGCGAAAGAGGTGGATGATCGCCGGGTGGAGAGGAACGTGAAGGTAGGCATCTTCCAGGTCGATCGAGACTGTCCAGTCGTTTTGTTTGAATGAAAGTTGGATGGACTCGAGAGTTTCCATCTTGAAATGGTCGTTCTGAATGTACTTGTTGAGAGGTTTCATGTTGAATATCAGACGGAACCCTCATGGCTTCTTTGGTTGGGTGAAAATGGAGCTGTAAAAGCCTGGGCCTGGATTGTGGCATCCCCTTATGGCTTCTTTTCGCAAAAGTTCCGAGACTTCGAACGAAAGGGGCGGTGTAATTGGTGGAGAAAAATCCCATGGCGAGGAGGGTAAGAGTGGTGGTTGGTTTGACAAGGTCGGCCGAAAGCCATGTCGTATGATGGAAAGAATTTGTGTTTCGAGTGAGGGCTTGCCAGGTCGGGAAGAAGTGGCAGAGTCTTGCGCCGACTGGAAGGCAGGAGAGACGGGAGGCATCATTGTTGGTTTTTGCGAAAGGAGCTCCTGCCCCCTGGTGACGAGTGGCGGCTTCGTCGGTCGGGAGTCGCGGCTCGTTTCTGCTGGTTACGTTGGCCGGGGCAAGAGCGAGGCTGGTCCGGCCTAAAGGGCTGCGGATTTCTCGGGTGAAACGAGTAAACCTCATTCGTGCGGGTTGTCTGCGCTGTGGGCGTGGACTTGTTCCAGTCATCCGAAGAAAAACGAGGATTGGTTTGTTTGTTCGTCTGAAAAGGATGGTTGGTGGGGGTTGTGTTTTTGTGGCTTTGGTTTCCTTGAGATATCTAAATGAGGGGCGACGGTTGGAATAAGACCACGAAAGAGGGTGTCCGACTCATGTATGGGTTGATTACGGAGACGGTGTCTTGTGGAGACGTTCAAGTTGTTTGCGGACGAAAGGAGCAGTGTGTTGTTAAAGAGGGCTCTGGTTGCCCAATTTAAGGAGTGATAGGTTGCGAAACTTACCTTCTGAAAGAGTCGAGTAATCAGGGACGAAAGGTTGCGTATTTCTTCAGGGCTTGCGTCCGCTGATAGTTTCTCGCACAAGGCGTTGACCGCTGTATTTAGGGCGTCGGCTTGCGAAGCAGCTCATAGACTCAGCCAGAGGCATTTGTCGTTCTCGTAGAGGATGAAGGTCGGGATGTCGGTTTTCTTGGGAATTGACAGTGCTGTGCCGAAATCCATCTTTACTTCGCCGCATAAAAATTCGCATTCCGAATTATGTAGCAAAATTATTCGGGTTTGTGGCACCGTCGCCAAGCAGACGAAAGAAGCCGTTCTCTCGGCCGGGCCGGGGGGCTGGAGGCTCCTTGTCGACAATGAGAGGATCACCTTTGCCAAGTAGGGAGCCTTCGTTCCGCAGGAAGCATGTCAGCAGCGTCGTAGATTGGCCGAGGAGGTTGCGTGGCTTGGAGTCCTTGTCCCGAAGGGAAAACCCAAAGCCTGTTTTCAGGCCCGGTTAATAACGGGAGCGTTGGCTGCTTGGGAGGGCTTGAAAAGGAATCAATCAGGAACAGTCTCTTCGACGGTTTTGAGTAGTGCAGCCAGAGGGAGAAATTGGTCGTCGGTGGCTTCATCTGGGAAATGGATCCTTCTGCCGGACGAAAGAGGGAGGGAGGGCGGGCGGAGGCATCGCTTGCTTTGTCGTAGAATTTGGAGGCAAAGGCGGCTTCGCTTGAGGGAAAGAGGTGGTTTTGCGCTTCTTTTGGGCGGCCGAAGGAGAAGAGAGGCCACGTTTGTGGGAATCGTGGCTGGAAATGGATGCGATCCAATCTTGGGTGCGGGCCTGTCTGACGGACGACAAACACGAGGGATGAGGCATGGGGTTGTCTTGCATCCTTCGGACGGTGTCGTGAACGATGTCCCGTACCTCACTATGGGAGACGCTCTGGCCTCTTCGTGAGGAATTGGACGACAGATCCAACGGGGAGTTGTGGGCGGGCGAGCAGGAAGCCGCCGTGGCACGCAGAAGAGTCCTTTTGGCATCCCGGTAGTGGTCTTTCACGTTGAAAGTCGGGGCGAAACGAAGATAAGTCCATCGGCTCTGCAGGCAGAGTGCATTGGCCAGGTTATAAGGGAGAGTCTAAGAGGACATAGGCACTTGCAGGCGGAGCTACGTTGAGAGGAACGGCAGGGATCGGACCGACGGCGGCGAGGTCGAGGGCGGCGATCCAACGATTGCCAAGGGTGAAAGCGGTTGTCTTCGGACAAAGGAGAGCCTGAGGGGAGCAGCAGGTGAAGCGGGGGGCTTCGGATGCGGCGGCCATCCTCAGTGTGGAATCCAATTTCCGTGTTAAAGCGGGGAACTTCGGCGCGAGGTGGCGTGGAGATACCTCTGGAGGAAAATGAATGCCGATAGCGACCGCGCTCTCGCTTTTATAAGGGAGGACTGCCACGCACATGCGCAGCAGGGATATGCAAGCAGGCGCCTGCGCACCGGAAGAAACCTGCAGGGGAACATCACATTCGAGGAATGTAATGCTAAAATTATCAGGGTAATATGTTTTGGCAATAAAGAAAAAAACAATTTACCACACTAATTTCTGAAATAAACATTTTGTTAAATTTCTTACCATTTTCCACCCAGTTCTAACGTAACTGGAGTTAACTGCTTTGCAGCAGCCTCGTATATAATTTGTCCAACTTTTGTTGATCCAGTATAGAAAATGAAGTCAAATTTGTGTTTTAGAAGCTCTTGCACAACATCAGCTCCACCAGTGACAACTGGAAAGCAGTCCTAGTAATAAAATATAAAATTTAGTTTTTTTTAAAGGTAGGTAAGACTTTCTTCAAACTTTAGTTTTACAACTAATCTAGCCAAGGTAGGACAGCTAGTACTTAACTATCCACAGGTCCGTGCTATTCACGAATAAACACCGATTCCCATTTCAGAAGATATCTTCATTTTTCGAATGTTCTAACTGGTTTTTGCTAACTATAAAATTCCTATTCTAGCTGGGGAGGACAGCAAGTACACTTATCGCAAATTGCTTCAGAGTTCTGTGCAAAGCTTGTGGCCTTTAACAGGCTGGTATCTTTGAGCTATTGGGAGCCTTAAAAGCTACACCATAATATAAGACTACTGGCCGGTATGTAAGACAACTCAAAAGAAATCTCATTTTTGAGCTCACAAGCTACAAAATAAATAAGGCCAGGTTTATAATTCGGATGACTTTATCTAAGGCTATAGTGTTATCAAGTGACACAGGAAACTGTGATTACTGACACAGGATCAGTTGTATCGTATACAGTTTTGAATATACCGAATCAGAATCCAAGTTTTGTGATTCTGGTCAGCATGAATATCCATTCAACACATATTTTAGTTTTCGCTAAGTAATGTTCGATCAATGGCTGGATTTTGCCAATGGACCGATGTCGATGAAAAGCCGATGGGAGAAAAAAAGCCCATCGACCGATTACCGATGTATTGCTGATGCCGATGGTTGATTTTATTTTTTTACATTTTTTCTTTTACATTTACATGTTTTGTTTTTTTTACATTTGTTTACAGTTTTTTTTTACTTTGCTTTCGTTCTTTTCCTGTCGTCCATTTTCATTTATGCTCGTTCAAAAGAAATTTATGTTCGTTTCAACCACGAAAACTCTAGCAGTGAAAAGAATAAGAACACTTTGTCCAGGAAAAGTAATCTACCACTTTAATGCATTCCCGAATTTGGATGTTTGATTTAGCAAACCTTCCTCGTCTACATGAATTCAACATCTTGACTAACATACCAAGTTAATCCAGACTAACTTTAATAATAAACTAAAGTAACTGACTGTCTATGTGTTATATGTCGACTAGAGCTGATGTAAGTTTTAAAACTGCCTTGTATTTTCAGCTGCTTACTTCTGTTCTGATTCAAATATGTCAATTTTTTTCCATTATCAGATACTTTCACACAGAAGACACCTAAACTGTCTTGCAAATTTTCGAATGC
>JAHWFP010233077.1:36441-47649 GCA_023313725.1 Lithobius niger | reverse complement strand
CACACACACACACACACACACACACACACACACACACACACACACACCAAACTATGAGCTGAACAGCAACAAGTCGTCAGTCAGCAAGTGCTAAAGGAGAAAACTGTTGAGAATTGACACACTTGCAGTCTACACAAATATAAGTATTAATTGGCTAAAAGCTACCCGTTAAAGCTACTGGCATTAAAAAGTATGCTGGAGATGTACAGATTGTACAGGAATCGATGAGTAAGGAAATGTCATGGGAAGAGCCATCCAGAATGTTATCCTAGTTAAAGAAAATCATTGAGACATCGAACAATATCCTAATTCACATGTACCATCTCAAGGAGAAATTATGTTTTCCCACTGACTCGCATCACAGTAATATAAAAATGAAGATTACCACACTTAGCTGCACAGTTAAAAAAAGTATTAAAGTAAGTTTGGGCCAATCCACTTGAAAACAGGGCAGTATACAAAGTCAGCTGCTGTGGCTATGGCAGGTGCCAAGTGAAACGAAAATGTAATGCAAAAAGTGTGGGAAATTCCCTGCTGGTCCTTTGATTCCCCACTCTTAAATTTCCCCTTACGATTTACGTGTAACATTTTATAAGCTTGACCACTCTTAATTATTTAATTAAGCCCCGCTCGCCAACAATGTACACAACTGTATTGTTGACTTAAGGTACAGCCCTTGATGCTAAACAATGTTAAGCTTTCGGCCGAAGCGATTATGTAAGAACATCATAACATTGTTAAAGCTGATCTCCACCTAATTGTATCCTTGTTTGTTAGGCGAACTCCTTCTTTTGTAAGCATTTGTACATTCAAACCTAAGCACACCCTATTGTACCGGCAGTCTCCTTAGCCTTAAAATTCTCCCTCTAAATCCCTCCGCAGATATCTTTTTAGAGCTTCTTTCTTTCTGCCAAGAAGCGTCACTCTTTACATGACGTGTAGTTCTGATGGCCGCCATTGTTCAGGCCTAATCGCAAGACAGCAAAGAATTCCTGAAAACAAAGGTAGCTATGCGAAGTCCCTAATGGCTTGAACTCTCAGTCCATCAAGCACTCCTACAGTGATGTGTGTTTACGGGACTCTACCATCATTTAAACTTTAATCCCAACCTACTGCTATCCAGTAAATCCTGCGTGAGATTTAGGGAGAGAATTCATGCCGTGCCTAACTAGAGAGAGAGGCCGAGCCCCTAACAACCATCAATAAAGTCCTTCTTACGCATTCACCTTTTCCTTAATACAACTTACGACTTTCCAACCTGTAAATCATCCAATTCTACCTTGCTCATCGATCCGAACACGGACCTCGGTTCAGACGTAGGTGTGGCTGTTTCGCTTGACTATCAGTCCTCTCTGCTTGGAGGCCCGTGGAGGGACCGTACCACCGCTCTGCCCCCTTCAAGCCTGATAGCCGGTCATTCAGCCGCCTATGCTCTTCCCACAAAAAGTTCAGTAACCAAGTAACATAGTTCACTCCTCGTTAACTCGCGAGGCTTCATTCCTCCATCCTTTTTGCACCTTTTAGGAAACCTTCGTACTCTGGGAGATGTATGTCTTACTCCTCGATACATTCTAAACATTAGCTCAAAAGAGATTCTTCAGAAAGAGCTCAACCGTATTGTGGACCATTCGTCGCAAGCAGCCACGGCTCAACAATATCTGACATTAGCTCCTGCACCTTAAGTACCCAGCTAGGCTTATCACCGCTACGAAAAAAGTTTGTGTCGGGACAGTCAGATGAATAACAGATGAAGCGAGTGCAGGAAAACGAGGAGTGATCCCCGGCAACCTAGCAGCAATTGTTACCTAATTTGCTGGAAGATGTGACGATGTGCACCAGGTGCTACGGCAGAACAGTGTGAAGTGTTTCCATAGTTATCCAACCAATCTTAAGAGGCTTCTGCGGAAAAAAGTTCCTCAGTCGAACACCGCCCGCCGGGGGGGGGGGGGGGGGCCGGGGGCCGGGGGGGGCCCCCCCCCCTCCCCAACTATCCACAAATACCCTCTACGTGGCAGATCCACCAGCCTCCGAAATGAAAACCCTAACAGTGTTTCCGTCAAAGGTGTTTTCCCGTTGTTGAACCAGCTGTGGCCGGCCACAGGCACTTAGACAGAAAAGATGTGGTGTAATGTGTGCCTTCTGAGACTTGCGGATGTTTACATGAGGGAAACGGAAACTCCAGAATAGAATTGGTGAGCACAAAAACAATGTGAAGAAGGGAACAACCACCAATGGCATTGCTATGCACATTAAACAACACCTTCACCACGTCATTGGATGGAACAACACTATCCTTCTGTACACCAATTTTCTCAAGGAATAGCACCTTCGTGGATTAGAATGTATTGCCATTAGTAGATTCTGTACCAATAACGTGACACTCATGAATATTTGCAGTCCTGCCTATCCGCACATAACTAGGTTGGTTTGACCTGACGTATCTGACGTACTTAATCGACTGTGGCAAGCTATACTTAAGCAGAGTGTATAGATCAGTGAGCAAGACGTTGAAGTGGCAGTTTCGAATTCTGACTGACTATTATGCAAACTCAATACTTTTTTTTGCATTTACCTTCTGAAGAAGGTGGACGAAATTTAAGTTAGTATTTGTTACATCTTTATGGTTTCATATTCAATTTTCCACCAAAAATTCAAGGAACAGTTTATTTGTGGTGTTGTGTTTGTGTTTTCTTGAGATGTAGTGAAGTATTAAATGTACAATTCTGGCCAGCCACAAGTGAAAAGAGAGAAAATAAATTAGACATACAATGAGGCAACTGCACAATCTGTTATGTATACTCTTACTGTTCTTATTTATGTTGAAAACTGTGCGGTTGGCATTCCTATTACGAGAAAAGTTTGTTTAATACATATATGAATACTGTTGTATTGCCAGCATATACCTAAAGACTTCAAAAATAGAATTTCTGCAAGAAATAAACAATAAAAAAATTGAGTGAAACGGCTTTTCGTCTGGGATAAAATCGGTTTTTAAATTAGAATCGTTGATGAAATATCTGCAATTTTGTTCCACTGTTGGATGCTAAAAATGTCAATAATGAACACAAGAAACAAAACAAAATTAGAAAAACAGCAGCCAATTCACCCCCCCCCCGGGGGAGGGAGGGGGGGGAGGCGGGGGGTGATCAATTTCAAACAGGTAGGCTAACACGAAAATGAATTAATAAATATTTTCCACCAATTAATTGAATTTTGAAATAATGAACTATACATACAAAACAAAAGTGATCATAATACGGTTTGTAATGTACATAATACAAAAATGTAACATTAACAGAGTTCAACACGCAAACCCAATAAAACAAGTATCTCACTGTACACTTGCAAATTTTCAGTGACAACTTACAGCCACCTTCATCAGTCCTTACACGCTCCAACATCTGACTTTAACATTTTTAAATGTGCACGCACTCCCAGTGGGAATCAAGCTGACTCACTAGTTTTGAATTAGAGAATTGGGCATAAATTGCCATTGGTTGTCAAACTGAGCAGCCAGTTTAGGAGTAACTAACTGCAAAATTGTAACATAAGGCCATTAAGAAAAGTTGGTTCTCAGGTCCCGCCGCACAGATTTTTTCATTAGACATAAAAAGGTTAGCAGTTGCAGATAAAAAATGGTTCTTAGGATGAGGCATACAATAACACATGGTAAGCACAAGTATGAGGTATTGTTCGTTATTTTACCATATAGGGCCAAAAAATTGAAAAGTTCCGCCTGCCCACCCAAACAAATTACTTAAGAAAAAGGCCCGAGAACCACCTTTCGTATTTTAAGTGGCCTAAGCTGGGTCTTTAACTTTTGTGAGTTGTACTCCCTTGCCTCGAAAATGCTGGAGGGCCAGCACCTCCAGGGTACGGAAGTGTGCTTCACCGCAGTAGTCTTTGGAATCTTTCCACTGGATCTGGTGTTTTAGCCTTCACCGAGTGGCAGCACTCTTTTTGACTTTTTGGTTGGAAGTAGCCTGTGTTGCTTTTGCACCGATTCTTTTGCAAATTCCACGCTTGGTCACATCAATATAGCCCTCAGGGCAGTTACCACACGGCACTCAATAGACTCCACTCGAAGCTGTGGGGAGACCATCGAGCTCGACATTGACAGGTGTTGGTAGGGTGTCGGACTGGCTTACCAATGGTTCCACTTGCTCTCTGGGCGCTCTTCATCTTGGTTAGAGTTTGGTATTGGTGCTCGTCCATGGGAGGGGGAGGGCTTGGTTTGTCGTCAGCCTTACTCCCAAGAAGCTTTCTTCGACTTCTCTTCCCTCACCCACGGACGAGCACCAACACCAAACTCTGTCCAAAACAAACAGCTCAAAGGGAACGAGTGGAATCATTGGTAAGCCCCCCCCCCCACAAATTGAACAACGTTGCCCCAGTTGCTTTCGTTCCAGAAAGCCAGTCTGCCCCCCCACTGGTCAACACCTGCCAATGCCGAGTTCGAGGGTCTCCCCACAGCTTCGAGTGGAGTCTATTGGGTGCCAGGTGGCGACTGCCCTAAGGAATACATTGGTGAGACCAAGCGTGGAATTTGCAACCAAAATCAGTGAGCACTTACAGACCACTTTCAACCATAATGTCAAGAAGAGTGCTATCGCCTTCTACCCGGAGAAAGCTAAACATCAGATCCAGTGGAAAGATTCCAAGGTTTTGCTTAGATCAGACTTCTGCGGTGAAGCACACTTCCATGCGCTGGAGGCGCTGGCCTTCTAGCATTTTTGAAGCAAGAGAGTACAATTCCGAACATTCAAGACCCAGCTTATGTTCAAATTTTGCAGTTGGTCGCTCCTAAACTCGCTGCTCAGTTTTACAACCAATGGTGACCGATGCTCAATTCTTGAATTCAAAACAAGAGCAGCACTAGTGACAGTGAGTTTGATGCCCACCCCACTAAGATATCGCGCACATTTTAAAATGTTTGTGTCAGAAGTTTGTTGGAGCATGTAAGGACTCATGGTTTCATGCCTGATGAAGGTGGCTGAAAGTTGCCACTGAAAACTTGTAAGTATACAGTGAGATACTTGTTTTATTTGGTTTGTGTGTTGAACTCTGAATAAGATTCCTAAAAACCAAAATAACAATAGAAAAGTCTATGTTTATAGTCTTTACCATAATGTAACAGTTTTATATTTCTGGCTGCGGCACGTACATATGCAGCTAATTCAGTAAACCTTTTGGCACGATGGAAATATAGAATTTCATTATCGAAGCATATTTTAAACATTTTTTAAAACCAAAATAGTGGATAATACAAAAATATTCCTTAGCTTAATATACAAAAAATTACAAACTGAAAGTGAGATGGTCTTAGTTAAAGTAATGATTAGTGAACACAGTAAGGTCAAACTGACAGCAGGGAAGGTCCTCTAACCTATGAAGACATTAATATTTAAATTAGGTATAATTCACAAAACCTATACAAAAACAAATTAGCAATATCAGATTCATAAAAATTCAAGGAGATAGGACTGAAAAAAAAAGAGTTTAGTTCATGTACCATCGTACAATGCACTACAGCAGGCATTTTGGGTTTTCTTACATCATTATTTTTCGTTTCTGCAACATAATATTTCTTCTTCGGATCTAAGCAGCTCATGCAAGAAATGCAGACCGACCACGTTAAGGGAAAAAGTAAGGAGAATCAAATCGTAGTCAGCCTATTAAAAACAAAAAAGGTAATCAAGTAGTGGTTCTTCTATTGCTGGAATTGAGAAAAAATTTGCAAAATGAACGCTGTAGAACTACCATTTTAGGGATAGTACCTTCTCGCTATGAAGGAAAAAAAAGATAAATCAACACACACAAAATTTAAAACTTGTATAGTATCCAAGGCCTATCTTGAGTTCGTCCCAGAACGACATAGATAATCAATTGTATGTTTTTGGTGGCAGAGTGCCTTGTTGATATCCAAGATGGTTACAAAAACAATGGCGGCCGTCAATTAAATCCGCCCCCTCCAGGAAAATGTAGCCGCTCATAAAATACCTGCAGGACTCAAGATATAACCGCGTACACAATAACAATGCAGCAAGGATCCTCTGGGATAGAGTTTTCTCTCAACACAATCCAACTGGAAATAAAGAAACTTCCTGTGTTTGTATTACTTCTTGTTTATTTTGCTGCGTACTTCAAAACATAACAGCAACAACAGCAAGCAACACCACAGACCAGGGTTTAAATGAGGCCCAGAAAAAAAATCTGTCTTCTCTCTCCCTCTTAACTAAAGGAGCACACATATTTTTAAAATAAGGAAATCATGTATGGACTTTGGAATACTTACGCAGGCTGGCAAGTAAGTTTAATTTTAATAGGAAATATAGGAATTTTATCCCAATTTTATCCCAATGTTGTTTTTCAGACAACTATAGGAACAACATTAGTTTCAGTTTTTCTCTTCTATAGCTCGCTGTACTTTTATTTTTTGCCTTTTAGTCTGGGCACTCTCCAATTGTTGCTGTGTAGCATTGACCATCAACGTTTGCAATGGAAATGCTAGTCATATCTTTTTTAGTTAATGTTCTTTGCAGCTTTTGAGTTGCATCTTTTAACAGCTGCTGTGAAGTCCTACTTTTTCAGTTACATTAATTTCTTCAGTTAAAAGTTCTCATCTAACAGCAAGAGACTTGACACTTTTCATTTAGTTCGTTGCTTCTCTGCTGCTTCCAATATTTTAAAGTTTTCTTTCTTTGCCCAACGAGCAAGCTCTTCTTTCTCTTTCTTCATCTTTTGGTCTTCCTTACCGATAATGATAGGCACGCTTGGTAGCTTTAATCAGCGACTAGTGTGATCAAGATCAGGTCCAGAAGAGCACAAATGGTTTCCGCCTTCAGTTGTGCCTTCTCTGAAGTTACAACGCGAGTATTTTCTCAGAAGCCTCTGTCAACATCGGAGTTTCTACATGGAAGCACTAAAGCGCGTTTTACTAAGGCTTGTACTTAATTTCCCTAAACAATTCTTTAACTTGAAAATTCTTGACCAGTATGTATACGCTCTTTCCGTGAGGGATGGATTCAGTTACCCAAGGCATCTTCATCCACGATATGCAATGTATTTGCATCTAATCTGCCAGACAATTTTTTTTGCAATGCTGCATATGTTGTGTGACCCATTTGCAAAAATTGGGTCAGCTTTCCTTGCCGCGTTAAGACACTGAATGTTTTCCAGTAACGTGTTTTGAATTGGAAGCTAGACACGTAGGCATTGCAGTTTACGTCTTTAATTGTCATGTTCAGCTCCCAACATCCATCACTTCTTCACTTATATTGTTCTCCAGTGACTCAATGTAGACTTCTCATAGCTTCTTATTTTTTACAGCATCCATTTTCAAAAATCTCCCAGATGGTTTTCATCAATTCACACAAGGGCTCATACAGAATGTTATAAGAAGAGCATCACCTTGGAATAATGTCAAATGAATGATGCTCCAAGAGCGACTAATGCAAAGGCTGCCGTTGTCCGCTGCACGACGGGCTGGCATGCCTTCACCACACAAAGATGGTTAAAAATTTAGAGAAATATAGGAAAACTAAAGGATTTTTTTTTTTAATATGGGAAAATGTAAGAACACCTAAAAAATGTTGGGAAATATAAGACTCTTGCCACCCTGTGTGTGACGGACTCTCAGCCGAAGCCATGCACCAGGCGGGAAGAGGGTTAATTTTGGTAGGTAAATCCGATCAGAAATTCTTAGGATCTTTTACATGCCACAATCTACATAAGCGCGAGGCATCACAGGGTCCTTCTCTTCCCGAAAATGCCAGGGGGTTGCCAAGGTCAGGATCGACCATGAGATGGTAGCGCAAGGCTATTAAAAGGCTACCTTGCCCCATAGTAATGTATGGACTAGGAACATGAGCATCATTACAACATACTCTTTTAATAATTGTAGGCTAGCGTCAAGATGGGCTCTAAGATGATAACTGAATTTAAACTCTTTAGTTGCTTTAATTTGTCAGAGTGATTAAAGCAATTCTGACACTGAGCCCCACACTTTGCTTTAGGTGGGCCATACATCCACAGGAATAGAACACTTTTTTCATCCTGTGTGTGCATAAAAAACCTGCGCGGTGTTGTACTTTGAAAAGTTTAGAAAAATAGTTCGTCTCACTTCACTAATAACGTTCATTTTTCAAATATGGAATATTATTCAATATCCACGAATTTTCAACAAACCAATGATGGATGTAGAACTGTCCGTTTGTCTTCTTCAGGCAGTATTAGGAATTGTTGATCACTTGGTTTCATTCTTGTAGCGGGCGATTTGAAGCAGGCGGATTTTGCAGGTATTTGTCAGGCCAATTGTATTCCACCTGTGTGCCAGTCGTGGGGTGAGGTCTTTATGAACAAGCACAGCCAAACTCTTCAATCCAGTTTCTTGTTTGAAAAGACCTTAACACACCACTGGCTCACAGGTGGAATACTAGGTCTGACAAAAACCGGGGGCTGCAAAAACACCCTGCTTCAAAATGCACGCTACTCGATCTAAACCTAACAACCTAATCATATTCTGAAGACACGACAGTTTTACATCGTCATTGTTTTGTTGAAAATTCATGGATATTGAATAATAACCCCACCTTTGAAAATTAGCATCATTATTGAAGTGAGACCAACTGTTGTTTTCAAATTTTTCAGCCCTAGCATGACAGTTTGTGATAGGGTTTCATTTCTGGGATATTTGAACTAATTTCTAATTGACAATAATTTACAACATAAGCCTACCACTCTTTTTGCCTTTCCACCTTCATTTTACCCTGTAGAAATAGAAAGACGATGACGGGGCATCCACCCACCCAAAGATCCAAGCGGCAGATATTAAATGGAAGAAGTACCACCATTATTACAGTTGTTTTTTGCCGCATGAGGGATGAAACCGGAGTATCCAGAGGAAACCCTCGTGCAACGGGTGGGGCAACAACCGGAGAAAAACCCGTACATATAATTTCCCATCGCCAGGATTGAACTTGGGTCTGAACAAAGCCCGAGATGTACAGCTGGGACCAGGACGCCTATCGAATCTGACGCCCCAGTGTTCGCAGACATCCGTGTAGAGTGACGGTACAGTTGGAAAGTTTGTCAACTGTTAACTTTCCATGACAAAAGTGTGGGGATTAGGTCAGGCTAGGTTAGGTTAGCAAGCTTAAAACCGGACTGGGTTCAGCAAGCCAGCCCGGTATAGAGCTTGTTAATTTACCACCAGGGTACCTTCATAGGTTCTCATCCACACAGTATTCTCTACTGACGAACCCAAACGACCTGTCTATTGATTTCTATGGGTGAGAGCAGCTTAGTGGTCAGCTATGTCTCTATAGTCATAGTCATACAGGAGTAGTACTACACAAATCAAGTATGGCCTCGTTCTTATGGGAGGAGTTCGGGACCAAATCGAGGAAAAGTTGTGGCCAGAACCCTATTTAGCTCTAATTGTAAGGCAAACAAAAGTGCTTACAACTTTAATCAGCAGTAATGAAGGTAAATTTATATTTAAGGAAATGGCTACGTAAATATTATGTGCTGCTGCTTCTAAGGCATTTCATTGACCCTGTGGAAGACAAAATACTGTTGATTATTGGTAGCATAGTAATGATGATTATTAAAGAAAAGAACAGATGCACCGCAGAACTAAAAATTTGAAAAAGAATACTCATGGTTATAGGACTGCACTTTCATTTATTTGTGCTTCACATACTAAACTGTATAAAGAAAACTATGTTAGCACATAACAATGATGCAGAAACTAGGTCCATTGTTGTAAAATACCAAGTACAATTCATATTATTTAGCCCTGCTCACAACCTGAAAAAACATTTTGAGTCCAATTGTAGCATTTGGTACTATTTATTGGGAATACAGTTATACTTTGGAATTGACCAAAAATCAATCTAAGCTAAGTTTTCTGAAATTTCAAAAACAATTGTTAGGAAATGTAGCTGATAGTTGTCGAGTGCATTCTAATGCTCTGACCACTAAAATAAGACAGAAAACGTAATGTTTATAAAATGTAAAATTGATCCAACAAAGAAACTCGTTCTAATTGAGAGAAATACGAAATTTAACAATTAACTTTGTGTCAGCTCAGCAAATCCAATCTACAAAAGAGATAATTGATTGTATTAGTAGTACAAGCAGTAGAGAAGATTTTCTGACACCCCGTCAATTGTTTTACTGTTGTCGCATATTTTAAACTGAAAATTAAAATTTCAATGACAAGGTTATGTCAATTGACAACATTACGGTAATGAATAATGACAGCATATGCAAACGTGAATAGTTTTCTTAATCCACACTATATTTTGTTCACAATGTGAACAAATCTCTAAGTAATTCAAACTACATGTGTTTCGCAAATGTTTTAAAAAGAAACGGCTCTTATCTTGGTAGTGATAACCCAGCATACTGTAAGCTATATTTGCAAAAACTTTAAAATGTTATTAGAATGGTGACAACTGACTGACTAATTTCACTCTAAAATGATAAAAGTGATGTTTCAAAGTATGGCACATGGATGAACAAATTAGAAAACTTAACTCTTTGTTAGAATAGGTGTAAACAGTAATGTTCAATACTGGAAAAAAAAACGGTATGGTCCACATTTCATAATAGTTAGTAAAGGCCCACCATAGCTCTATCCACATCCAACAAAATTGAGCTCTATTAAATTCAAAGGAGTCAGAAATGTGGTTGCATGAGAAGTCACAATAAAACAATACAATGCATTACATATACCTTGTTGGCAGATATCAGTTAAATCCAAAAGGTTAACAGTGGACCTTTATTAGCAACAATACACTTTATAAAGGGCAGCATTCATTATCATCTCTGCACATCACAGATGTCAAAAGATCCAAACTTACTAATTTTAAAGCCACTTTAACGGCTGGGATCAGTGAGTTTAACAACTTAACTGAAAGCCATGCTATGTAGTCTGCAGTGCAATGTTGAACAACAAATAATGACAACTGTCCCTTTTTATCAGCTTTAAAAATACAAGTTTCATTTGTAACCATGATAAAATATTTATGGTAACTGAATGCGTATCACACGCCAAAGTAATTATTAATAAATAGACATAAATCGCTGGAAATAATACTAAGGAAAATTGGAAATTAAGCCAACAGCGAAAATCATACACAAGAAATAACGTAGTTCAGTAAGCCACCTTTATGCACTTACGTTTCGTCGGAGTGGCATGAC
>JAHWFP010233077.1:0-36041 GCA_023313725.1 Lithobius niger | reverse complement strand
CAAGTGATCTGGGGGCGAACTGGGTAGCTGGTTCGAATCCGGGTCATGCCACTCCGACGAAACGTAAGTGCATAAAGGTGGCTTACTGAACTACGTTATTTCTTGTGTATGATTTTCGCTGTTGGCTTAATTTCCAAAGTAATTATTAACAGCTCAAATTAGATAAGAAAATTAAATTTGTGAAATAACTAAGGAGTGATTTCTTATAAACAGACTTCATAGAGACCTAAGGCCTTTTAGCCATAGGCAATAGTTCAGCTAGGTAATAGCCTACTACAAAGTGCTTCCAGTACTATAAATATTTTGTCTAAGTCTTAAAACAACAAGTAATGCTGAAGTTCTGCCAACATGATTTTTTACTTGATGAGAATGAATTTAGCAGAGCCAAAACATCAAAGAATAGGTACTGCCACTGATACTGTTTTAGCAAGATCTTGACATAGTGGAAGGTTGGCCTCTTGGTCAAGGCAGGGTAAGCATCAAATCAGCTGCCACAGTAGAAGGCAAAATAGATGCGCAACTTTAATTTTTGACCAACGTTAGCAGTTTATGCCACAGTTTTAAAGTAATTTCGTGTAGTATCATATAGTAACCACTCTTGGAAAGCAGTGTACATTTAACAAAGATCTCATGAAGTTTTAAAGGGCAATTACATCCATTTTGACATGCATGTTTTACTTTTGGCTCATTTACACAATAATTAAACACAAGAATTGCGGTAAGAATATGTTACGTACGTCCGATACAACAATTTAATAATTGCATCACCAAAACACAACATGGAGACCGCCATTATTTTGCTAGAACGCGTAGATATTAATGCAGACTGATGTCACTCTTCGATTTCGACTCGCAGCCGATTGAGATAGCTCTTGGGTGCGAGAGCTCGAGCCTCTGATGGCCTTAGCTGGCTGACAGTTGTAGTGGCCAGCTAAGGCCATCGGAAGCTTGAGCTCTCACAGCCAATAAAGCTATCTGAATCGGCTGCGAGTCGAAATTGAAAAGTGACATCTGTCGGCATTAATTTCTGCTCGTTCCAGCAAAACAATGGCGGTCTTCGTATCGTGTTTTGGTGATGCAATAATTAAATTGTTGTATCAGACGTACGTAACGTATTCTTACCTCAGTTCTTGTGTTTAGTTATTGTGTAAGTGATCCAAAAGTAAAGCATGCATGTCAAAATGGATGTAATTGCCCTTTAATCATTATTTTACAATAAAAATAATTAAGCATACATCAAGACTATTTTGGACTACAGCACAATGCTTGAACAAATAGCAACATTGAACAGGGATTCTTTCTTGCTAACCAAAATTGTCACGCTGTAGCTGCAGGCTAAAGCGTCTACATAGCAGCATATGGTTACGTCAACATTAATATGAATGAACAGGAAGATAAGGCATTTCACAGCTGCAACACAGGTAAACACCAGTTGGCGGTTTTCAGGTAACTAGTTTGCTAGAACTGCTTTTCCTATATAGTACACTTCACATGATAGTGAGTAGGCTTATAGTTTGTCTATATTCAGTTGTAAATGACAGCTACAATTCACATAGGCTCTCCACCTTTTCCCTCATTCAGTCATAGAAATTAGTTTTACTGGCATGGCCAAAATTAGTCACAGAACGTCCCGTATATCTTGTTATTTGCCCATGACAGCTTCGCCAAATGAAAAAGTGGTAAAAAGCTTTAATGAATAATTAACGACTTCATCGAAACTCAAACATTCTGGGAGCAAATGTACTGATGGTTCACTGACGCCATTACTTATTTTTCTGTGGAAATTGTTTGCAACAGCTATAAATTAATTGGATGTCTGTTTGATGTCATCCAACAGCCATATCCTCTTCTGTGGCATGTACGTACAGCACATGATGGAAAATATAAGCAAATACAGTATGAAGGGTTTAACGTGACATCAAACTGAAAGCAAGCTGTTGCTAAAACACCATTAGCTTAGGGGTTTCCACAACACTTGTTGGTGAATGATAGATTACTTTTTGTATGTACTAAATTCGGAAAAATTTCAGCTTTTTAAGAAGCAATTATATTATATCACTTGTTACTAGATATTGTTAGTAAAGACGGACACATTGACCAGAGAAAAATCAGGCAACATGCAAGCACTCCACGGGACGAAACGTGCAAGGCAAGAATAGGAAGTTTACGCAGCATCTCAAAATTGAGTAATAGATGAACGTTTAACAAAGCATCAATTACGCAACTATTTAGCTTAGCTACAGCTTACGCAAAAGCAACGGCAATGCAAATGCTAGTGCAAGACAACGTAGAACAATTAAACCAGGAAAAAAGGAACTTGCAACATATTTCCATCCTTACCCACCAGCGCAAATGGCACCCACGAGCGGATTAAGTAAGAGAGTGACAGGGTAGTTCCAAGCGCTCATTATCATGGTGACGCCAAACGGTTCGTACTGAATATACGCAGTGTCCAACATCACGGCCGGAGGCTTTGTTACCTGAAGACGCCAGCGCGGATTCCACAAAAGGGAACGACAAAGAGATGTGGATATATGCGGAAAAGAAAAACCAGACAAAAAGTATGTTAACTAACCATCCTTCCACCATTCACAAAAACCCAGTTTCATACCCACCGGCAGCTAGTGCTCCTACAAATGGACTAAGCAGCAGCTGAATCGGATAATTCCAGGTTCCAATGATGAGAGCAACACCATACGGATCATTCACTATGAATGCGTCCTCCCTGAATGCATAGAAGGGAAGAGCCGCCTGGTAGGCCAAACGGTTGGGGTCGGTATTACAACACAAACAAAACAAGTACGGAACAAACAAAGCAAATCAAATTAAAAGATGGAATGAATGAATGATACCAGGAGCCTATAGAAAACAACTAGGAGTGTGTTTCGGTAACTTCCACTAGTGTTAAGTCAGGAGCGGCTACAGTGGTGTACAAATTTGTTAGCAGAGGTCGCCACCTGCATGAGATGATTAGAGGTGTGCGTCACGTTCTCAAGGCTAGTTTTCGATCCTTTGTTTGTAAACAATAAGTGTTTAACATGGAAACAATACCAAAGTTATACCGTAATAAAAAAAACTAAAACAGACAATCAGTTGTTCATAAGTTGCTCTAGCCAACAATAAAATAGAGCATTGCTTTCGTAGCAGACGTCTCTTCGCGTGCTAAGTTTAAGTTTCGATTTTAGACAACTTGGCGCAGGCGCAGTATTGTAGCTCCTTCTGGCGTTGGCACATCGTACTAAATTAAGCTCTCCTAACATAGGCCAGCCACACACGCTCCTAGTGTTTTCTATAGGCTCCTGATGATACTACGGAGAAAAATGACAGTTCACAACATTTATACACACTTTTTAATCCAGAGCCATTCCATTAAAAAGAATATTTTAGTGATGAACACTCGTCTATCTCATATTCTTAACCCAATTTTTTACATTCATGAAAAAAAGAAATGATTGCAACCCATGGCATAAAATCACAATTTGAACGTTTTCATAGTTTTAGTTTGTTTTTCTTGCTAATAGCTGGCACTGAATAATTGGCTGTTACCATACAACGAACAAGAATTAAAGAAAATTTCATACCGGGCATTGACTACTCAGGCTGCAGTTTATAAATTTTAGGCCTCCAGAAAATTTACAGGATCAAATGAAAGATAAATTTTTAAGAATTTTGATTCTTTTTTTTCTCACTAATGCAAAGAGTTGGCCAAACTTATTTTTATCTAATGAAGGTGTGTCGGCCCTAAAGTTAATCAAAAAAGTTTTTCCGTAGGTGACCAGGAATAAGAATACCCTTACCTGAATTGACAATCGCCTTATTGTTTGTTGCAGAGTGTGCATGTTATACAAAATTGTAGGTTTTTTTTTTTTACAGTTTTATCATTTTTTATCGAATCAGTAAACAGATGTGAGAGGGGCAGCATACCCTTTATCATAGCCCCACAAACATTATTACTACATGTATAAGACTTGCTAATAGCCTCCGTCAGGTTTACGTTGATTTTTATTCCTTTTCAAATGTGACTAAATTTAGGTTAAAAATCCAAAATCTTTATATATATATATTTTTTTTTACTGGCCACAAGGGCCAGTTAATTACCGGCAATCCAAAAAATTATCAACATTAATGGTGGGCCAATGCTAATTTCAAGCCCTGAAGTTAATCGTAAATATTCAAATGTAATTACCTTCCCAAAAGAGCAAACGTTAAGATCACATGGATTTATACGACATTTGTTAAACAGTATTGAGGCGTTAAAATCTCTATTTAGATGCAAAAAAAAAGTAGAATGGCTGACGATTTAGCGCTCCATTCGCAGAAAAATCCCAAAATATTTTTTTAGAATAATCATGTTAAAGGACATATCCTCTCCCTATTTTCAAGCATCCTGTTACATACAACATTTGCATACATTTGAGTCAATGTAGCAAAATCGTCTCGTATGTGGGAAAAAGCAAGAAAATAAATGTTTGCAACATTTACATATGTTTGAACTAATGTAGCAAAACTAAGTCGTACAGGAAAGCCAACATGGAGGCATGTATCATTTATTCATTTATGCAATAACTCTGAATCATTCAGTGTTTAGGAAAGAGTGTCTATTCGAAAAACCCTGCGACGCCCCCCCCCCTCCCCCCCGGATGTTGGCTTCTCCCGCGTACACTCGAAACCAGCTAACTCAGGAAAAATGAGAAATGCTCGGATCACGGCCAAAATCGGCATGGACCCGGGGTACGATGCTAGATGAACGGCCCCAGAAGATGGGCGCCCTGGCACAAACCCTGTCGCGCTGGTGACCCCAGAGGCACTTTTTAAGATTCTGGATATAACAGAAAACAAGGATGCACTAACATTGCACTAGTAATTCGACGTGTCATATGGTAGAATAAAAAAAATCTGTAATTGACATATGACGTTGGAACGGCAGACATACCAACAGGACACTTCTAAAAAATCTAAATGCGTGGTGTACTTAACAATATCTACTGTATTGCACACTACATTAAAAAAATTGTCTCGTAACTTTTGCTACTACACGATACGGCAAATGAGCCAGAATCTTGTGTGCAACGATGCAATCACTGATCACACAAGTTTTCATGGGATGCCGATATTGGTTTAGTTACAAAAATACAAACAAACTGAAAACTTCGTTGTTTTACAGGTTCCCGTCCCCTCTGTTCTTGTGTTCATCAGGCTTTTACATTTTAAATTCTTCGAACACCAATTTTCAGTAAATTCAGCAGTTAATTTGGTGGTGGGGGGAGGGGGAAGTAGGAGAAATCGTATTGCGCTGAGGGTACGTGAGGTTGACTACTTTAAATTCATTTATAGGTGTATTAACAAAAGTTAAAATAATCACACGAAATTGTGACAAAGTCCACATTGACTAATAACACTGCAATTTCATGTGGCTTAATTTTTCGGTCATTTTGCTTAATTTTGCAGTCCAATGATTTATAACAATCATTGGAATGTTTGTTACTATATACTACTAAAATGTGCGTGGATGTAGTAAGTGGAAGAGATCCAAATTAACCTGCCTTCACTTACCATACGGCAGCGTAGTGAAAGAATCTGGACTGAAAATGGGCATTTTACGTTGAAGTTTCGTAATCATAATGTTCAAAGTATTAAAGGTTTAACTCACTCAACTGGTTTTGCACGTCGGCGAATTTTCGATCTTTCCTCGGATCTTCTTAAGGCCTAATTAAAGTTATATACACTATTTACACATATTCATGACGAATTTCTGGAGCACTACATCCCGTCCTTCTTTGCTCGTAGTCCTAAATGATGGACTAGCAGTACATTTCGTCGACACAGGCCACCTTCCTGACTTCCAAAACACTGAAATCCTTTTAAAGAAAAGAAGCTCTACCCCAGACTAGCCCTAGAATCCATCGCCATAGATCTCCAAAAACCAACACCCTGCAATCTCAACAAAGGGGCCTTTGCATACTCGAGCCAGGCCAATGATCGCAGCCGTTGAACTTACTCATTCAGCCTTATTTCAAGGAATACATACACCAAATTTTATTCGAATCGGTTCATGCTTTTAGCCGTAACTGCGGTAGTGATCACAGACAGATAAGGAGACATAGTAGGACTGACGTGGTCAAAGGTCACGAGGGAAACTTTAACCAAGGGTCCAGAGCCCTTTGTTGTGAAATATGTCAATTAGGACTGGCGAAGCAAAAAATAATTGGGTCGTGATGCGTCGAACCATTGATGGGCCCACCCTTATGCCCCTTACAAATTTGTATCACCACCCAATTAGGGAGGGGAACGGAATGTTTACAATGATACGTGTAGGCCAACTCAATACAAAGTGATAATTTTACTAGCACTAGTGCTTATTTTATGATCTATTTTATTATTATTGTTTGTAATTTTAAACGTGTGGGTAAAACTAATATCGAACCAATAAAACTTGCGTGTCTTCCTGTTACGGATTGAAAACAAAAATTTGAGAATCACGAGGCCAGGAGGAATATCCCGCCCTTCTCACCTTGGCCTGGCCAGTCCGCCACTGTAAAAACAGGACATCATTCGCTTTGCTTACTCGTTGAATAAGAAATAACACCACAAATAAGCATAATAAAATACTGTAATACGTCGCACTCGGCCAGGAGGCTATGCACGCCTCGCATTCTATGTACCGTCCAGATTCCAGCATAAAAATTCGGTGTACCATCCAGATCTCTGCCAAAGTACGTGACGACTCACTTTGTATTGGTCTTCGCGGAGCCACCTCGATGTGTATGAATAGCCTCTAACTGACCGCAATATTGAAGAGCTGACTTGCCAAAATTTGCAGTTAAACGCATTTGTCAGTGGCAATTTTTCGTTCGAACGCACACCTTTACGCTGATGCCGGGCTGACATCATCCATTGATTGTGTACTATCGGGCGACGGTTTATCGCTGAAGGACCTCTTTAGAGGTTAGTTACCTAAAACCGTTGTAACTGAATTCTTTAGAGCATTAAACCTTTTGAGCTTGCACACTGCAACTCACCCACTCCATGACTTTCCTCGGATCAGAATTGAACTGTGTCTGACGTAAATCGCCTTCACCCGCTTTTTGGCCACAACCGCATTAATTTGACGTGAGACACGTCAAATTAAAAAGGGAATTACACGGATTTCACACTACTAAATTCGTCGCGCACCCACCATTTTACATTGCTAAATTTATCTCGGGCCAGCGCACGACAACAGCTTGTATCCGGGTCAGCAGAACTGCTTCACCCGCACACCGACGCGTCAGTAATTTAGCAATGTCAAATGCAAACGCTTGCCATACCAAGTTAGGAGAGTCGTTCCCAAAACGGGAAAATATCGCTAGAGGGGAGGAGGTAGCTGCTTACGAGGGCTGCAGATTTTCAAGTATGAAATAGGAAGCTTCCATTCTGGAAGCCAGCACATGCTCAGGGAGCGATGGAATTTGAGTGATGGCAAAAGTATTCCTTATGTCCCATATTTGAAAACAAATATCCCCAAGGTCCCTGAAGGGAAAAAAAAATGAAATTTTGGAGCATCTACTGGCACTGAAATATGGAGGTTTCTGTTCACTAAAACCTTCTTAAACAAATTGTGGCTTGAAATGGGGAAGTTTTCTCAATAATACCTCTAGTAGTAAAATCAAAAATTTTCAATACTGAGAAGTATTGTCTGTTTAAGTATTTGTTTGTTTATACTTCTGTCACTCAAAGTAAAACGGTGAATTTCTTTGCTGAAATTATACGCACTACATAGAAAAATGTACCAGGCGAAATTATATATGATGCACCAGGTGAAGTTACATATATGAAAGAAAGCGCAGAAATGACTGCAGCACCCTACAAACTGGAATTGACAATGATTCAGTGCCGCTTACTGATAAACAAAATTACAAATTGTAAAAGAAATATGAAAAGTGTTTTATTTGTGTAAAATTTTCTATGCAACATATCATACTTAAAGATAAAAATCCTGCCCCAGCCTTTTCTACTCGTTGGCTTAGGATTTATCATTTTATATCTTGGCTACCCCAATAAGACACATGGTGTTTTAAATATATATATTTGGAATAATGCCAAGAGTTTAAGATATAATAAAAGTGTTCGTCAATGGAGTTATTTTGAATTGTCAGTAAGAGGCATGCAGAAAGAATGGATAATTAAAACAAGAGAATTGGCCAGAAAAACACAAATACGCAACACAAAGACATGCATCACATACCAACCGACACCAACCAGCAATTCAACTTGGCAAATGTTCAACAATCATCACAATTTGATCAACTAGTTGCGGAGTCATCACCTGTCATCACCAGTTAATAATATGCATCAGGGAGGATTTGATTGTATTACCATGGAACCAGTTAGTAAATAATCACAAGTACATTGGACCTACTTAAAATTCATGTTAAACTAATAACTTGGGGCAATTCACACAAATATGCAACAACTGCTGATAGGGCTTAAAACAAAAATGGGTCTTTGTGTATTTCAGATTCATTGTTGAAAAAAATAACATTGTTTCTCACAAGCGCCTGTGTCACTCCTTTTTATTGTTAAGCAAACAAATAAAAAATAAAACATTGCCTGTATCAAATCACGAAAAATTTACTTTTTTTTTTTGCTATAGGCATTAAATGTGCCGGTCTGTAGCTAACAGCATCTTGTCAGCTACAGGCAAACTGCAGACAAAGAACACCCAGCAATAACACCACCTGTATTTGTTAATTTGGCTAATACTGCACACTCCAGGAGTTAGCATTCTTCAATTCAATTACACATTATTTTAGGCTAGTTCAGCAGTTCAACTTTTCTTACAGTATTCCTCCCCATTGGAACTAGCATGCATTGGTGTGCCCATCTTTTCCATCTCAATTCATCACTCGAGGGAAAGTAGGGTGGGCACACGAAATGTATATTTTCGTTTACGAAAATTGACTGGTGGCACCCGGTATTTTGACGTTTCTATACGCCGATCAAAAATATCCATGGCGGCAGTGCCACCTGACAGCCCCAGGGTTGCGAGCTGGTTCCCCCCAAAAGTTATACACTTCACACTTTATTACATAAACAGGAAGACAGGAAATCGGTCTTTTGGTTGGATGTAGTGGCCCTGAAAAAGGCCGTTTTTGCATGAGGGTCTTGCTTCTGATTAAGTGCTTAAGGGACCATACATCTGGCAGCGACGATGGGTCCCCGACGATGCAGTCCATTGGCATGCGCAGTCATCTTCCTGAAGTAGTGTGACGTGAAGGTGGAAGAACTTCTCCAGGATGTGACTTGAAGAATCTCAGACACAGGAATGTTGTTGTGGAAGGCCCAGAATGTTGAGATGGCCCTTAGCTCTTGGGCTGTCACCCTGATGTTGCTGTCGGTGCAGTCGATGTTCAGGTCTTCGTAGGTGTTGACAATGACAGTTTTGATTCAGGTTGCGATCATTATGGCAGATGTCTCGCCGTAGTCTTTCTTGAAAGGGATGAAGAGTCGATTTCGACCTTTGCTTAGTTCGTTGCAGTCTGTCCTTTCGATGTAGAAACGGACGGCTCGTATGGGACAGAAGAGGCATTCAGGTTTGTCACCGATTATGGTTTACAGCGCTGGAATGATGATCAGTTGGAACGGTTCACATGGCTTCTGGGTTTTGGCTCTCAATGTAGAATAGGGTTGAAGATAGGCTGCATTGAAGCTCAGGAAGAAGAAGCAGTAGGCTGGGTCAACCGATATGGCTTGGACTTTGTCACATCGCAGACTTGCGGCGAGGGAAGATGACTGCTTTACGTGAGAGTAGGTTCAGGGTGCAGCCTTGTAGTGGTTCATAAAGGTATTTCATTCAAGACAGGTCCCAGTCGGGAAAGGTGCGTCGGATTTGAGAAGCGAGGAGATGCAATAATCCTCCAATAGGTGGGTCTTGTTTGCAGCCGTGACGACAGAGTTTAGAATCAATAGATAGACCAAAATTGTGGATCCTTTGAGGCCTTCTTTGAAAAGATTAGTACGTGGGGTAGAGGAAGGGTCAACTGGATTGACTTTCCTTCCGCTACACTGACAAAACCATCTCTTCCAATGGTTTCCAATGGTTGTTCTCCCTGATGGTTTTGCTTGAGATTCTGGTGGCCGACTCCTTAAGAATTCCTGCCTCTTTGGTGAGTTTGATTATAGCCACCCGTGCAGGTTCAGAGCGCTGGTTTACGGGTAGAACTGGGTCCCCTTCTTTGAGAAAGCAGATCTGGAACTTCTGGAAGTGTTATTGGGGTGTCTATGAGTAGATATAGCAGTAGGGGAAACCATGGAGTCGTTGGCCAGATTAAGACTATTAGCAGAAAGATGAACTCTTTTGAGTTGGGAGTTAGCCCTGATTTTATTAAGGCTTTCACTGAAGCCGAGCCGGTTGAGGAGACTTATGGTGAAGTCCTAGTTGTGGCATAATTGGTATGGGTTTTGTGCTTTGAGAAGCCAATCGCCCAAGTAGGCATCCGCTGGGATTAATTCTGATGGAGATGGGCCAAAACTGGTTTGAGCATGAACCTGAAGATTCTGAAGGGGGTGAAATGAGAGTTGGCTTGGTGATGAAAGAACCAGTGGCTGATGTTGGTGAGAATTTGATGATTTGAGGCGAGATTTTCTCAAGCCCATCGATGTAAGGAAGATCGTAATTTATCACTCAAGCAAAAGCCTAAAAATGTTATTTACACTATTTACACATATTTCGTTAAGTTTGGAGCACTACCTCCCGGCCTTCTTCCTTGTTTGTCATGGTTGGTGGTGGCCATTCTGAGTGTTTGAATTTGATTGTTTTGTGGCCCCTGTTGTGATTGGGCCAGTTTGTGTCTGCTCAATGCAGGGATGGATTTTTGTTGTAGGTGGTAGGAGCCTTCAGCAATATAAAAGCACTAGTACCCCACTACCTTCAACGAAAACCCATCCCAGCATTGAAGCAGACACAAGCCGGTATATCACAACAGAGGCCATATAACAATTAAATTCAAACACACAAAAAGGCCACCCCAACCACGACATGCAAGGAAGAAGGCCAGAATGTAGTGCTCCAAACTTCATGAAATATGTGTAAATAGAGTAAATAACATTTTAAGGCCTGAAGATGATCCTAGGAAAGGATTGAAAATTCGCCGACGAACAAATCCAAGTTGAGTTGAACTTTTAAACCAAATTTTGAACAGTTATTGCCTCCCCTGAATTGGACTATTAAGTCAAAAGTAAATAATCTTAATGTAAGCTACAAAAGTAACACAAATGCCATACGAACTGGAATGTCTTGTTAACATAGGTTTTAGTGAAACCTTTATCTTTAACCTAGTTTCTCGCGACTGGACAGTCGAAACAAGGTTTTACATTCAGCGTACTCCACTAAAAGTCCTTCGTATAACAGAAGTACTTTTATTTTAGAAGAATTGAAACTAATCGGCATTTAAAAACCAGAACACTGGACCTAAACTTCCAAAAATCAGTTGAACACCATTTTTTTTTTGGGTATTATTAGTAAAAGATAATTTTAGATACAAATCGAAATAAAAGTCTAGTCAGTTAATCTTCCAGTTACTGTAATAAAGGTTACATGTACAACAATAGCTCAGAGAAATAGTGTTATGTAGGTAGGGACAGTAAATTCTCCTTCCACCCAACTTTTGTTGGTGGGCTTTGAAACCATATTCAGATAAATCTGCCCATTGCAAAAAGAACATTTTGCCGGACCCCAGCCTGGGCGGCTAAAAAAGGTTTCTTTTGTGTAAAACATACTTAACCTGGTAATTTTAGCATTACATTCCTCGAATGTGATGTTCCCCTGGAGGTTTCTTCCGGTTTGTGGACGCCTGCTTGCATAGCCCACCGCGCAAGCGCTGCGCGGTCCTCCCATATAAAAGCGACAGCGCGCACGCTATCGACATTAATTTTACTCTCAATGTGTCGGGCGGTGACTCGAGAGGGGAGGCAGGGCGGGAGTTAAGGTTAAGTATGTTTTAGGCAAAAAGAAACCATTTTTAGCCGGCCAGGCTGGGGGCCTGCAAAATGTTCAGATTTCTTTATTGCCAAAACATCTTAACCTGGTAATTTTAGCATTACCAGTTGACCTCGTCAAAGTTGGTACGAGCGCCCCGGGATGCAAGCAGGCTTTTCCCCATGAATTTTTTTATCTGCAAGAGAAAAATTCACACTTTATTCAGAACAAATTGGGCTAACAGGAATTTGGTCTCTTTCGTGGGAATTGGTGGCCCTGAAAGGACCATTGTTTGCGGGTCTTGCTTCTAGCTGGATGGATCTTGCTTCCTCATGGATCTTGCTTCTGCTTCGTTCCGAGTGCTTAAGGGGGGGTTTGACCACAGTTCCGGCTGCGACGCCGGGCTTGTGTAGTCCGGATTCGTCCTTCGTCATGTCCCTTAGGTACTAACTAGGACGTGAAGGTGGATTGGTGGCGCCACGATGCTGCTGCTAGGATTTCTTCGATTGGTGTGGCATTGTGGTGGGCCCAAGATGTGGAGATAGCTTGTACTTCGTGTGTCGCTATCCTCATGCTATTACTCAATCCGTGCTTGTCGTAAGCTGCTTCGATTGTTTTCTTGATCCAGCATGACACCATGGCAGCTGTTGTTTCGCCGGTTTGGGGGCCCACTGGAAGGAAGAGTTGATTCCTGCCTCTCCAAATGTCTTCGTGTTGAGTGCGGGCTACGTAGAAGCGGAGAGCTCTGACTGGGCAGAGGAAGCGTTCCGGTTCGTTCCCAGTGAGGTTTGAAAGGGCAGGGAGTGTTATGGGTTTCAAGGGTTCGGATGGTTTTTGAGTTTTTGCTCTGAAGGACGCTCTTAGAAGAGTGTGACTGATGAAAAATTTGGGCCGAAGATGCAGTATGCCGGGTCTGCTGAGTGGGCTGGAGACACCTCTGGAGGAAAATGAATGGCGATAGCGTACGCGCTGTCGCTTTTATATGGGAGGACCGCGCCGCGCATGCGCGGTGGGCTATGCAAGCAGGCGTCTAGAAATCGGAAGAAACCTCCAGGGGAACATCACATTCGAGGAATGTAATGCTAAAATTACCAGGTTAAGATGTTTTGGCAATAAAGAAAAACAAAATTCACAATTAATAAATGCACTAGTCTAATCAAATACAGCACATGCACATTTTTGTGTTGTAATCAGGTGTAGACTATCTTTTTATTGTTAATTTGTTAAATCAGCTCTTTTTCATCCCTATTTGCTATTATACAGCAAATGGACTTCTGTATAAAAGCTGAGTATTAATGAAGGACTACAGTAATCGCTGTTCCTACCTGCTTTTTTACAATCAGTTAAATTATCAGTTTATCGACATACTGAAAGATTAAAACTGACTTTGTTACTGTTCAGACATGACTGCACCTGTAATTAGCTATCTTGTAGATAAAAGTTTTACGAAAGAACTAGAATGACAAATCAGAAATGCCAACTTGACCCAATGTCAAATTCCAAACTATGTCACTATCTTAAAATGCTATTATTATTTTAATGATAAGATTACATTTTTATATAAAGGTTATTTAGATAAAGTACATTTTTATCTGTAAAGTAAGGAATGTACAGAAAGATAAAAGACTTTTTTTTATGGAAGTTAAAGAGCAATTGAGTATCATTAAATCACCCCTTTAAACCCTTCACAGGCAAGAGAATGCTCTTCCACAAAAGCTTCAATTTTTATGCTGAAAACACATAATTTAAAGGGAGACTGATGAAAAAAACATTGAATTTTGGTGAAAATATCACATTTTTGAAATTGGTGTATTTGTATTTTGTATTTTCTAACAAATTCTGAAGTATTTTTAAGAAATTCGGCTTTTTTAATATTACAATAAACATATTATTGAAACTTTTCTTTCAATATTGACAAAAGTTGGAATTTATTTTCTTTGCTTGTTTTCACTTTTTTTTTGCCAACTTGGGAAGCTACCGTAAATCGTGGATTAAACGCCCATAGGATTATGCAGTTAATTTGGTAAAAACAGGGGGGTGGGCTTTAAATTGAGCATTATCAATTTTCTAACCTTTCTGGACATCTATTATGGAAAATTCAAAGCTTTTGAAGATCTCTGAAAGGCCAATATTTACATCCTTTTAATTGCTGTGAAGAAGGGACAAGGCTTAGGTGACAGACACCCAGGCCTTGTGCAGGTGCTTGCTAGGAGCTAAAGGAAAGAGTCCACTATTACTACAGGAGGGCCAAGGGGCCAGTAAACATAGCAAGCAGTACTATCTTTATTCACATCATATAACTTTTAGGTAACTTTTCGTAGAAAAACGACAATTTGAGGGATGGGCTTTAACTCCACTTTTTCCTGTTTTTGTCTTTACAGCATTATAGGGGGTGGGCTTTAGCTTCAACTGGGCTTTTAATACACGATTTACGGTACTATACAGTGAGTTTTTAACCTAGTCAGAAATTATTTTAGACTTTAGCCATGGGTGTGGACTATTAGAATTACCATTACTTCTTTTAGTTTACATAGCGGGAAAAAAATTGTACTAATATTCTATACAGATTTTAAATTGAGCGTTACAATTAATTAAACGTAAGTTTTTTAAAAATCGTTTTACAATGAAAAAGTTTACCTATATCCTAAATTGGACTATTTTGAGACTGTTATGAACAGCATGAAAAGTGTTGTTTAGAAATGGTCAATTCAAAATCGGACTAATTTTTTATTTGCATAATTAATTGAGCAGTTTACCTATTTAATTTTTGGCAATTCTTCATATTGGTGTTAATCACCAAAAAATGTTACTTTCATCAGTAAATTAAAAAAAGTTTCATCCATGTATCTGTTTCCCCTATATGCACTAAAGCTAGAATGCCTTGCATTTTTTTTGAAGGTCCAGCATCAGAATATTAATTACAACTTCCCCAGCCACCCCATGCAACCATCTACCTAAAGGCCAGGAAGTCACTGAAAGTGAACAATGAAAGGTGTTTGAGGACCCAACTAACAATCCACTTTTCTGTCAGCAGTATCAAAGCCACCAAGAAGCAACTATTTCACACAATGCTTTAACAGTATGGTTGGCCAACACATTCTTACATTGTTGGCAAAATGTGTCTTAATGCACTAATAGCCTCCGACCTCGGCTTAGGATCAATAATTATATTAAAAAACTGCAATGCCACTAAATGTTGGACGGTTCTCTTACCCGACTTCAACACACACACAAAATGCAACTGAAAACGAATGCACAGCCGACTGCATTTTTCTTTTAAACAAAGAAATGAAAATATCTGAGGTCTGGTAACATTACGTCCTCACGAACCATTTAAAACCCAACGACATTAAGTTTTTTTTAGGATTATTTTTTAGGGCTGAAAGTTTTTCCTAAGTATACACAATTAACTGTATTGTAAATTATACTTGATCATCTATCAATAGTCTCAGTAACATAACTAGAAAAAAAAAATCAGAAAATGGAAATTGCATAAAATACTATGTCAACAGTTTTCAATGCATTGAAGTGTGTTTAAAAAGGTTATCATTCATTGTAACTTACAGGGTAAGCCCTAAACTAGGAGGAAATAAAATTCTTTTCATGATGTTTAGACGGCCAGTTTTTGAGCCCCGACGCTTTGACCGATTTTCCGTACCTTCCAAAGTCTAAAGCATTTGGCTTTTCTATTATTTGTCCTAGTTAAAACTGTTCCAAATTTTCCGAAAAATAACTTGGAACAAATTGAATGTAGTCACAAGGCCACAAATAAAACTTGTCCAATGATGACAAGATCAAAAGAATATTAAAAGTTTATTAGTTTTTTTCTTACACATTTTTAAATGGCACCAGTTTTTGCTTTTTTTTTAAATCTGAAAAAAGTTTGGACCGGAAAAAATGTCAACATTGTGTATTTTATTTTAATCAGCTGAACTGTCCTTTAAAAAATATGTAAGCTAGACCAAAAGAAGGAGGTAAGGCTCAAGCTACCTCACCTGCGAGTGACCCCAACCTGGTCAAGTGAGGTTGCAAGATAATATGCTGGCTTGTATGACCTCGGCCTACATTATGTAGCTTCAAGACAGCGAAACTCCAGACACACTGCTATCTCACTGATGAAAAACACAACTTAGTATTACAAGGCCACGAAGCTTTCCTCCGCCACCAGCAACAAAAAACTCACTTTTTCTGGCTTCATCCATTCCTCCAAACTGTAAATGGCGTTTAAAATATCATTTCTCATAAAACCAACTTCCATCAAAACAGATTCTTGATATGGCTGAAAAAAAAAAAAGACATTGTGGTACAATAGTGTGGTGCAATAAAATCGTCCCCAATTCTCGATAGGCTGCTTAACAAAGTTTAATTCCATTTGATGGTTCTTAATGACAAACATTAACTTTCTTATGTATTTTCTACTTTTGAGTGGTGTTTTGCAGTATTTTCCCGTAACTAATGGGGTGCTTACAACATAAAGTTCCACCATTTCGTCAAAATTTTAAGGTTGCATGTGCGAGACAGTAAAAAAGTAAAAAAAAAAAAAAAAAAAAAAGGAATCAGGGTTGGTAACCGAAACCGAATTTTCGGTTTTTACTGAAAACCGAAACCGATTCGGAATTTGTGTCGGTTTTTCGTGCGGTGTTCGAAAAATCAAAAATTTATCCATTTTTTTTATTTTTTTTTTAATAATTATCATTTTGTACATATAAATGACAGTCATTAAAACGAAAATAGAGGAAAATGGTGCCATAGCTAGGCCCATGGTCTATGACGCTGCTGAAAGTGAAAGCAGGAGTGAGTGAGAAGCTAGTAATACTAATGTTACAAGAAAACAACCTAGAAATAGCTGGTTTGGGTGGATGGTGGCAAAAACAGATACCGAAACTGCAGTTTTGTGGGCATGAAAACCGAAACCGGAACCGAAGTTGAAAAAATGAAACTGACCCATCCTTAGAATCAGTCATGAACACTAGGCAATATTTATTCTGCAACTGAAGTTTTTTTTACAAGGCAACCTTTAACATTACACTACACTTGCTGAAGAATTTCCCTCCACTAAACATGCATTCCAATATTCATTTTTTAAAGCTATTCCAGTTAGCTAGCCAGCATTCTTTTTAACCTTTACTTCACGGACATTTGCGAGAACTTTCATCCCCATTTCCTCATGAAAATTGCCAGTTTCACCACAATTGTGCATAACGGTAGAAAATAATGCTGCAACTTTTCAACTTTTCGCAAGTTCTTATTTTTAATTCTAAAATACCCTGGTGGCTTCAATACCATGACTTAAAAAATGTTAACTAAATTGCTTAATAATTATGTTTCAGTAATTTGAAATGAGAGATACACGAGACGCGTAAAAATGCGTAATGTTTGTGAAACCTGTAGAAGCGTAGAAAAGCGTATATGTGAAGGAAAGGGTTAAATTATCCAATTTTTTTTTTTTTTTACCTATTTTGGTTTCTTCTAACTTCTTTATATTGCTTTGGGCCTTACTTCATCTGAAGAAAACTAATCATAGCCCAGTCAAATTAGACGAAATTTAGGTGGAATTGTGGAATAATTCATAATAGGCTGATTTTTGGTACAGATGTTCGTAACGGTCTCAGGTTCAACATACTAAAAGTCTCCAGCTATCCGCGTTGAGCTAATGCCACCATCTTGGAAACATGGGACCTGAAATCGTTTTTTTTTCCCCTCAATATATCTCGGTAATTATTGCTCGGGCAAAAATATATATTCTGTCCTTACTTATAGAGCATGAAATTTTCTACAAAAAAAGTTCTATTCATTTCTTGTCTTTTGACTCATGAATCAGCCCATAACTGTTGTAGAAGAGTGCGGAGCTATTGAAAAACCGTTACTGGACATACTTTGAAACTCTTGATTAATATTCGTAAAAAGTTCGAAACTCATTTTCGCTCACTTTTAAAATGCATTTATTATCAATACCTTGCTAACTTTCGACTGAAATTCTTCAGTATTTATCAGGCATCCTAGTTAAATGGCTTTTCTACATCTCCTTTGCTGGTCTTTTGAACACGATAACCATTTTGATAAAGCAGCAGCGTTGTAAATACCGGAGGCCACAACGTTTTTCAAAACGGTTGCCGTGTTCAAAAGACCAGCAAAGGAGATGTAGAAAAGCCAATTAACTAGGATGCCTGATGAAGCTGAAGAATTTCAGCCGAAATTAGCAAGGTATTGATAATATCTGCATTTTGAAAGTGAGCGAAAATGAGTTTCGAACTTTTTGCGAAGCTATTGCTGCCATCTTGGAATCATGGCACCCGAAATTGGATTTTTCAATATATCATGGAAACGGCTGGTCAGGCATGAAAATATCTTGGGACCAAAATTGTAAAGCATGAAATTGTCTACAAAAACAGTATTTTGCCGGTCCTTTGTCCGGCCGGCTGAAAATTGTTGCTATTGCCTGGAGGAAACATACATTACCTGTGGATTTTTGCATTCATTCTGAAGGATGCTTCTTCCTGGAGGTTAGTTGTCTAAAGCTGGCCAGCTGCGTAACCCAGTCAGCGCATGCACGTGTGCAGCCCCTCTATTATAAAAGCATTCAGATGAGGCCGGCCTGTCATCTTTTTTCCTCTCTCAGTATGTTAGGTGGTGACTCAAGAGGAGAGGTAGGGAGGGTACAGGTAATGAATGTTTCCTCCAGGCAATAGAAACAATTTTCAGCCAGTCAGGTAGAGGGCCAGCAAAGATTAAAATCCCAGGTCTGTCCTGGTTGATTTTAGTTTTTATTGCCTATACGAAAGTATACATTACCTGATTTTTAAATTAGCAGTTTTCCCCCAGTCGAAGCTCTTATCCCTAGCTTGAAAAGTTGTCTTCCCTGCCATGCCCGTAACCTTCCCCTCCTTCGCACATGTGCAATCCCTGGTCACCTATATACAGCCGGCGCAGCAGTCTGGATCTCACCATTCTTCCTTTCCCAGGAAACCTTGGTCCGGTAGAGGGGAGGAATGGGCGGTAGAGGTAATGTATATTTTCGTATAGGCAATAAAAACTAAAATCAACCAGGTCAGATCTGGTATTTTAGTCTTTTTAGAGTCAACGAAAATGTACATTATCTGATTTTTAAATTGGCAGACTTCGTCAAAAAAAGATGGTGGGTACCCGTGTTATGAGCCGGCCGCCCAAGGAACGTGTCCTGGCGACGATATAGTTTGTGCCTGATTTCGGTGTCAGGCGGACTGTCATTACTAAATGGTACGCTGAATGGAACAGGACGAAGAACAAGAGAGGAAAGGCTGCAAAGGAATCGTCACCGTGAGCCAAGGAAAGAGACACATGCTGAGTAGCGAAAATCTTCTTACCTTGAATGTGGGAAGCGGTGACTCAAGAAAGACGGTCTGCAATGACGTGAAGCAATGAGCGAATCACAGCCGTTAGGAATCGCTGAAGGAAATGGAACAAGCTTAGTGTGACGGAGATTTAAAGGCGGCGGAATCGTAGTTCATTGAGAACATCTCGGCGCAAAACGGAATGTTTGTCCAGTAGAAAGCGGGAAGGTGAACAGGGGTCCTCGCGGTGCCATGGGTTTGAAAAAAAGAGAAAAATGAGAGAGACGGTTCCTACAGCAGCACACGGAATCCAAGAGTGACCCCTTTCGTCTTTTTCCTGCATGTAGAACATGGAAAATAGCGGGTCGACACGTTTTGAGTGCTGCGTAATTCATGCAAGCCAAACACTGTATGTTGATAAGGATTGACAGTCTGGTGCTGCAGCAGCTCTCACCAATGCTGATAGTAATGGAGAAGAATCACACGATTCTGGAACAAGGGGGAAGTGCAGCAGGTATGTCCCGTGGTGGCGCGTAGGAAACGGAAGCGGTGACAGAAGGGTATCGAAACGGAGACGTTAGCGGTGAAGACGCAGTATCTGGAGCAGGCAGACGGTAGGAGAGGTCCGGAATGTAAAGCGAGGGGACCGGATCCGAAGAGAGGTGGGCCCACATGGCAATCTTCTGGTACGGGACCGGGTGCAGTAAAACGCCCGCCAAGGAGGTGAGGAGGGAATCAGTGATACCCATGTTATTTTAATGCGGAGCAACAGATAATCCATGCGGAAAGACCGAAGTTTGTTTTGAACCTTCCCCAGCTCGTATCCAAGTGTCACATTTGATACGTGGAGAAAAAGGTTTTCGTCTTGAAGTGGCGTAACTAAGGCTGCAACCGCTCAGAGCTCCGGAGGGTCTTGAGATTCTTCTTTAAGAGTGGAGAGTTCCATGGAGAAGGCCTCAGCCATTTTCAAAACAAAATTGATGTTTGAGAACATGTTCCTGTCTCTGACCGATAAATCCAAACCCCGGGTTAGTGCCGCACGAAGAACTGAAGCCGAAGGGAATAGTGCCGGAATCGACGCTGGAGGAGTCGATATAGGTGAGGTTATGCCAGGTGCACGGGGAAGCGGAGAATCTGTCTGCGAGGGCTGAGTTGATGTTGGCTTGACAGGCGAGACCGGAACCGAGAGTGGAGACGGGCGAGAGGAATACGGCATAGTCTTGCCAGACGCGACGGATCGTGCCGAAGAAAATGCAGGCTGAACAGTCTTAATACGTACTGCTGATATTTTGGCCGGTTGCTGTGGTGGAACAGGGTGCTTGGTGGAATTACCGGACAGACCAGCCACAGAAGGAAAGTTAGCTGATGGAACGGAATGTGACAATGAAGTAGGTGCTAAAGTAAACTTTACCCACTTGGGTGAAGAGGGCTGTGCTTGAGAGGAACTGGCCAGTTCCGTGGCTCGTTGGTGGGCTCGACGCTCAGAACGCTGTTTGGGTTCCTTTCGTCCATGTTGAATAACTTCCATTTCGTTGGGGAAATACTCAAACACACACTACACTTTACGTAAGTCCAGTCACAAAACCTGTGCTTTTGGCAACAGGGTTGCGGGTCGAAATGCGAAGTTGTCCCAAAGAAACCAATACATCCACATGGAACAGAATCGGGGTAAGTCTTCGAGGGTACTAGATCTTCTGATGTGTCGGAACCCGAAAATATGATGACAAAGCAAGATTGAAGAGGTAAAGAGAACGGTGCCACAGCCGGAGCCAAAGGAGAACAGACGCTCCAAAAGGAGTGACGTTGACAGTGCGGCAGTAGCGCCGATGTGGCGGAAAGAGAAATCGTCTGGTTGGAGAGACGATGTGCTGCTGGTGGGTAGTTATTACATGCTAACACTGCTTAGCGTTACAGGTGTACAGTAGTGCCCTCTGCAAGCGGCTTGGTGGTAGACCGTGAAGCATTAAGCCTGGCGCACTAGGAGATGTGCACTGATAAACGGAACGGTTATGCAGGACAGGGGGCAAAGCCGCAAGGAATGTGCAAATAGTAGCAAAAGGAAGGAACCGAACTGGACGGGTGAAAGATAACTTGTGTTGAACTAGGTCAGAAGACGTTATACCAGGCTGACCAAGTGTCAGCCACCCTGGATATCTGCAAGGACGGAACTTTTACGCGATAAAAATTTTCATTTTCCACGACGTGATCCGCGATGGGCAAAATGTAAAATTACACGATAAAATCGGCTAATTCCACGAGTGGGTGTAGCAGCGAAGCAGCTAGAAGCCGGCAGTGATGTCACAACACATGCGCATGAAAACGAAATCATTAGAACGCTCCTGTCAACGTTCCTTTCACGCGTACTCGAACAGGCGTTAAAAAAAAAAAAATTTCGTAAATCTCAATTTTTTTTATTAATTACTGCTGAACAACCCAAATATACCTAAATTAAGCGGAATTTCACGAAACGCGACATTTTCCATGGCAAACCTCAAATTCCATGATACAAAATGGAACCTAGACCTTGTAACCAACGTTTTACTCTTAGACAGAACGTGTTATTGAAAGTTTTTGGAAAGATGATAATTTTTCACGATCGTGGAATCGTGTAAAAACTCCGTCCTTGATGATCCCCCCCCCCCCCAACGCCCTCTCTTCCACGATGTTTCCACGCCGTAACATGCCGAGCACGGTCCCCGGATCACCACAGAACAGAATCCAAGCCGGAAGAGTGGAAGGGTACACATGACGCTACGAATTTGGCAGACGTGAAAGGCCAGCGAACGAAGCTGATGACAAGCCGTGAAGGAGACGGTGAAGCGCAGGTAGCAACAGAAGAACTTCAATTAGTGCCTGGACGACGGTTCCGGAGTAAGACACTGGACAGGAACAAGGAGATCAAGTGGCCAATGAGCCTGAAGAGCGGTGAGATGGGCAGAGACAGTATGTATCATATATAGGAGTTAACATCCCATGGCTATCCCATTCACTGCTGTATTTCAGAGAGGAAGGGTATGTTGTCGCTTCATATAGTCAATAAGTGCTTTTCCTCTTTTTCCTTTTTTTTTCAAATAGTAAAAGATAATCATGCAGCAAGACTTTATTGCGAATAGGAAGTAAGAAAGAACAGATGATGTAGAGGATGCCTGGAATCGCTGGCTGACAAAACGGCCGAGAAGGCTTGAAAATAAAGCGGAGGGTGGTGGAAACGACCGGCGTCCCGTCGATGAACAGGACAGTTTAGAGGCGATGGACAGCCTGAAAGCGTTGGGCCGGGGCGGCCTGAGACAACCCAAGAGGCCGAGATGGATGAGGCATCACAAACCATGCAGGACCCGGTGATGGAACTGAAGCGGAACTAGGAACCGTAGTGGAAACACGTGCCGTCCGAGGAAAGAAAAGGAACCGAATCGGTCCACAGTTGCCAGAAGAGTCGGCAAAAGCCAAAACTACAGGGGAGTCCATGGGAGGCGATTCCAGCAGAATCGCCGGGTCCTGTTCTTGAAGAATGGAATGGAAGACCTCACAACAACCACGCGCTGTGGCTGCCCTAGGAAGAAAGACGAGATCCGGACTGCTGCGCCGGCTATATATAGGTGGCCAGGGATTGCGCATGCGCAAAGAAGGGGAAGGTTACGAGCACGGCAGGAAAGACAACTTTTCAATCTAGGGATAAGAGCTCCTACTGGGGGAAAACTGCTAATGTAAAAAACAGGTAATGTATATTTCGTTGTCTATAAAAATACTGTTTCTAGTTGCCCTTCTAACATAGATTACATGTGGATTTTTGCATTCACAGTAGACCTCGTCAGTTATAGAGGCGGGCTCCACCTAATGGGTTCCCTAGGGTTACAAGCTGGCTCCCCAAAAACAGGAGTTACGAATGTCGGAATATGGAGGCCCAGATAACATTTTAAGCCCAACCACAAGTCCGCGAGACCTCTGTGAGCCGAGCTATTCGAAAAAGGTTGATTGTTTAAGATGAGTCTTGCTTCTGCTTCAGGACATCTGCTTCAAGACATCAGGTGTTTTCAGTGCTTAAGGGGGTTGGATGACATCTGGCAGCGACAGTGGGTCCCAGACGGTGTAATCCATTTTCCTGCTTTGTCATGTCCCTGAAGAAATGGCTAGTGAGGACTGCTTAGCTTCTCCATTATGTGGCTTCCATAACGTCTGAGAGCGCGATGTTGTTGTGGAAGGCCTAGTAAGCTGATGTCGGTCTTAGTTCATGTGCAGATGCCATTATGTTAGGATGGTCGTTGTTGTCTTTGTAGGCATTATTGATGACAAGTCTTGACCCACGAGGCGATCATCGTTGCAGATGTTACGCCGCAGGAAAACTTGAAGGGGAAGAGGAGTTGGTTTCGTCCCTTGCGGAATTCCAGATTTTGTTGTTGTTTTGATTTGGAACCATAAGGCATGTTTTGGGCAGTGTTGCCTCTCTGGTTCGATGCCAGTGCTGTTCTTGAGTGAGAGTTTCACAGTTGACTCACAGGAAGGGCCTTCTTGGATTGAGTTGAATTGCAAAGAAATCTTTGTGGAAAAAGGCGGTGTGCGGGGTCGATAGGATCGATGGAGGAGGCTTGGATTCCGCTGCACCCTTGGTTTGTGGCAATAATGGTGAGGAGTACTGTTCTCTTGGTCAGGGTGCTGAAGTCACAGTGCTGAAGCGATCCTTGAGGTGCTTTCAATGGAGAACCCAGGACGATTGAAAGGTCCTCGTTAGATTCGATAAGAGCGATCAAGCGGAGTTTCCTGCTGCTTTGGCGAATGGGTTCAGTGCTGCACTGTAAGTTTGTATTGTTGACTTGTTTAGACCTTGAATTAGTGAGACGCTGAAGAAGTTTAGAAGGTCTGATACAGGAGGATTGTGCATTGATCTTTCTTCCATGTGAATGTGTTTTTGGTGTGATTGGTGGGGTAGAGTGCTGTCTTCCTTGCGAATGTGGGCGCCCGCCGTTGGACTGTCCAAGTGGGCTTAAGCTCTCTTCCATGTTATGAGGTGGTGGAGATAATTGAGGGTTTCCCAGGTGGTCTTGAGGTCCAGGGGAAGTGATCCCAGTTGTCTTTCTCCCATGACTTCAAAAGTTCTTGATCTTGGGTACAAGTTCCCTCGTCTAGTCAGGGTGCATCTGAAGAGGTGGAGATTCGGACGATAGTTCGTGGAGAGGCACCGATTTTGATGGTGTTGTGATGCCGGACCACCATGGTGGGATTTCGTGAGGAAATGTGATGTCCGTGGGTGTTGTTTTCCTGCCTGGGTGGCTTCTCTAAAAGTTGATGCGAAATGGTGCAGGGGTCTTGTAGTCCATCTGCCATAGGGCAAGATTTGCCATGGAGTTCAGTTTGCAGATCAGTGAGGTTGTGAAGATCAAAGAGTTGTTGGTGAAAAAGGACGTGATGCGAGAAGGCTTTACTCCCATGTCAAGCGAAGTGAGGTATGCTTGGAAGATTTAGTGATGGCCGTTATCTTGAGATGCGTCTGGAGTTGGCTGGCTGTGTAGGGGGGTCCGGTAGATGGAAGTCAGATTTAGTAAGAAGCCCCATCAAAGGGTGAGGCTGAGGGTCACTCGGATGAGGCATTTGAGGACTCGGGATTTCCAAAGAGGGTTTGGTTGTTGTCGTGACCCATGAAATGCCTTGGGAAGGTTAAGGGTAGCTGGTAAAGACGTCGTTGGAAGCGTAGAGACAAACGTCAGGGGGATGGGAGTTGCGGTTCTGCATCCGGGGACTAGAGATGATGGCCGTATGGTGAGTAAGTGATGACGGGAGTAAAAGGAAGTGTCGTTAGCCAAAGTGACATTGATGACCGAAGTTTTGATGACTTGTCTCCGCAAAGAAGATGGATTGAAGGGAAGAATTTCGTTAGGAAACCAGCTATGAACTTAAGACAGTAGGGTTCATTGATGGCTGGAAGTTGAAAAGGTGGTGAAGTGGGTTCGAACGGTTGTCAGGCTTGAGTTGCCAAGGGTGAAGTGGCCGGTCGACATCAGGGTGGCTGTGCGGTCGGCTGTAACAGTGTCCTGTTGGAGGGTTGGTGAACTGTCCTCAGCGGCTGTGGAGCTAAGAGACAGATGAGTTTGCAGCAGCTAGTGTTGAGATGTAGAGTGGCAGGCTTCAGGTGAAGTGTGGCAGCTTGGAGGACTGCTGACTGCAGGTGGCAAGCAGGTTGGAAATCAAAGATGAAAACTGCAGCCGGTGGAAAAGACTTGCGGTCTTCTCGGAGGCTTGTACTCAGTAGGTGCCGAAGGCCATGGTCGTCCAGGTTTCAAACGTAGGTGTTGGAGGACGGTGAATGTTGGGCCAGCGGCAGCAGACCAAGGGCAGTGTAGATGTGGTTAGGAACCGTAAGGGCAGCCGAAGGCGAAGAGTCGGCAGACGTGGGAAGCTGAAGGGCAAAAGACTTGAAAACAACAACTTGAGCGAGTGAAAATTACGGTCTTGTTGTCGTCAGGAAGTGGAAAAGGGGGCTTGACTTCATCGAGAAGTGAAGTGAGAAGCTGACGAGGTTACGGATTGGGCTCAAACAAGGACTTACGCTGATCTTGAAGCTTGTAGCAGTGAGCAGTTGGTTGGTTAACCAGTGTCGAGACGAGTGAACAGCGTAGATGTCTACTGGCGACAGCCAGACGGTAGTCATAGGGTGCGAAGTGGCAGCCGCAGGCGAAGTGGAAGATCGGTGGTGACTGGTGGTGACGTCCGAGGTGACTGAAGGTGAGAAGGCAGAGAGATAATTCACCAGGGCCAAAAACGAAATGGCAGCCGAATGTGGAGATGAGAACAGTGGGCTGGAGATGAGTCAAAGTTGACCGGATGGATCCATGTGCAGACAGGATGTCATCATTGGGAAGATCAACTGGAGGGTTACCAGATCCAGTCAGGAGTGAATGCAGTGTTCGGTAGAAGTTGACTTGATCGGGAGAAGGCCGTGCGAAGTGAACAAAGTCCATGCGGAATGGCGAAGGTGAAGTGAAGCAGGGTAAAGAAAAACTCACGACATAGTAGGCCTAATCTGGGAAGTAGTGTCGTTTTAAGTTATGCGGAGTGTAATCCCATTGTTGACAATGAGGATGCTTGAACAAGTAGAGAAAAAAGATGAGAAGAAAACCAACCGCAATAACAGAAAATTCAAATCTGGGACTTGCGTTGTCATCGATGCGGGAGATGGCAGTGAAGACGCGCACGCAACGGTGGACGGTGGGTCGATTGGCCGGTAGTCGAGGTGGTAGCTGCTGTTGTGAAGTGGTTGACGGGCGGTGACAGGAGGTGACGACCCAGGCTACCCGATGGAAAAAAATCCGGACCGGCGGTGGTTGGGATGGGGGCGCAGAAGACCTCTAGGGTGAAGAGTCCCTCGGTGTAGTCTGGGATTGGGTCCAGGGGCATATGGTCTTCGTTTGATGCAGTCATGAACAGGTGAAGATGTTGCAGGTGAAAGGACAGGGTGAAGTCGTCCTGGGCGAAGAGCCTTGTCCTGTAGTTCTTGAATTTGTCATGGCGAAGACGATCTTCGATGGAGGCAGTCAGAACTGGCGTGAAGTGGGCGAAGATCAGGAAAAACCTGTAGTAAGGAAGAGACTGAAGGATGGGCAGTGGCAGTGAGTGGTAGAATTTGACTTGAATGGGCGAAGGCCGTGCTAAGTGGGCGAAGGCGAAGCAAAGCAGGCTGGGCAAAACGCACACAACGACAGATTAAGCATAATTCGAGACATGTGTTGTTAGGGATGCAGAGGTGAAAACACGCACGTAGCGGCAGACAGTTGGACAGTTGGTCAGTACTCAGCAGCGGCGGAAGATAATCCAATAACAGGAGCCGGGTGGCAGTTGTTGGGGCGAAGTGGCAGACAGATGGTGATAAGCTGACGAATAAATCCGGAACACTGGGGCTAGCCTGCAGTCGAGGGAGAAGATATTTTGGCAAGAATCCTTCAGTGTGCTCCGGGTTCAGGCCATGTTAAGAACAATCTTCGTTTGATGCAATCTTGAAGTGGTGGTGACGTTGCAGGTGAAGGGAGAAGGCGAAGTCGTCCAGGGAAAAGAGCCTTTTCCTGTAGTTCATAATCTTGTCATGGCGAAGACGATCTTCGAAGGCGGCTGTCGTAACAGGTGATGCTTTAGAGAAAACGTAGATAAAATGCGATGAGAAGAAAAAAGCAACAACAGATTAAACCCAATCTGGGATTTGCGTTGTAAGAAATGCTGGCAGTGGTGGTGAAGGCGCGCACGTAGAGGCAGGCAGTTCGTTGATTGGCCGGTAGCGAGGCAGACGAACGGCGTCAGATAGTCCGCCAATGGGAGCCGGGTGACAACAGAACGAGGCGAAGTGGCAGACGGATGGTGACTAGTACTGATGTCCGAAATGGTTGCAGACTGCACGAGAAAGTGAAGAAAACTTGTGGAAAACGTTCTTTGGTGTAGTCCGGGTTGGGCCATGGTGAAAAACGATATTTGATTGCTGTAGTTTTGAACAGGCGAAGGGAGAGGGCGAAGTAGACCTGGGCGAAAAGCCTTGTCCTGAAGTTCTTTATCTTGCCATGGCGATAATGATCTTCGATAGAGGCAGTCAGAACTGGTGAAGGCAAAGTGGGCGAAGTTATTCGGAACAAGGCGAAGTGTGACCATACACCGTACACGGTCGCACTGGGGATAAAAAACATTTTGCCGGCCCCCAACCAGGTCGGCTAAAAATGGTTTCTTTTTTCCTAAAACATACTTAACCTGATAATTCTAGCATTACATTCCTCGAATGTGATGTTCCCCTGGAGGTTACTTTGGGTGCGCAGCCGCCTGCTTGCAGGCGCAGTCCTCCCCTATAAAAGCGAGAGCGCGGACACTTTCGGCATTTTTCTTCTTCTCAGTGTGTCAGGCGGTGACTCGAGAGGGGAGGTAGTGCTGGAGTTAGGTTAAGTATGTTTTAGGAAAAAAGACACCATTTTTACCCGGCCTGGCTGGGGGCCGGCAAAATGTTCTTTCTTTATTGCCAAAACAACTTAACCTGATAATTTTAGTATTATCAGAAGACCTCGTCAAAGTTGGTGGCGGGCACCGCCTTGACGGGCACCGCCTTGACGGGCACCCCGGGATGCAAGCAGGCTGTCCCCCAAAAAGTTGTAAAAAACGTCGTACTTTGTTCAGAACAGGTGATGAACCTCAGTTTGGTTTCTTGCCCTATTCACTGGTTGCCTTGCTTCCATCATGAGTGGCTAGTTTCCGTCGTGTTTGGCTTGCTTCTACTTCGTTCTGAGTACTTAAGGGGAATGAATACTGTACTGGCTGCAACGATGGGTCCCAGCCAGTGCAATCAGTTTTCTTGATTGATATTTCCTTCAGTTTGTGTGAGGGGAAGGTCGATGGGTTACCTCAGTTGCTGGTGCGTGGGTCACTTCGGTTGGAAGGCTTTGTAGCGGGTTAACGGTGTGGAGACTGCCTTAATTGAACTAAGTTACTACGTTGGTCAATTAACTTCTGTGTGGTCACATTCTGCAGAGATTTCGTTCGATTGAGAGTCAGTGACGATAAGAAGTTGGTTCCTTTCTTCTCGTCAGTTATTTTTTTTTTTTTAACTGGGTTTGTGTTTGGTCGATATGGTTCATCTCTGAGAATATTTGATGAAGAAGTTTTGGGGTTTTAGGTGGAGAGAGCTGTCTTGTGAAAGCTTGTGTGGTGTTTCCATCAGGAAGAGTTGGGCAATGGAAGGACCCGAGTGGTTGTTATACTACAAGATGTTAGTAATTTGTACTCAGCCGAGCGTGGTTAGCAGAGTTGCATGGTCTTCGAGAAGTTCGAGGAAACTTGCGTTGGTTTTAAGTCGAGGCGTTGGGTTTTCTTTGGAGCCAAATGGCCGAAGTTGGATGAGTGAAGGGCATCGTCTGTCGAATGGCTGGTTGCCGAAGGAGGCCGAATTCGTGGGGCGAAAGGGTGCCATGGTGTGTTAGCTACGAAGGGAAGGCGTGAGTGGATGAGCTTGGCCAGGAACTACATGTGGGTTGATGGGCTCGGATAAAGGAGTTCCGGTGATGACGGACTTGACGGGCGGATCGCCGAGGGAAGCTAGTGTTGTGTAGCGATGCCGGAGGCATCTGGAATGGGGCCAAGGTGTTGGCTGTGAAGGAGTTCAGAGACTTCGAACGAAAGAGGTTCTGTGATTGGCGGAGAGCTTCCACAGCTTTATAGCGGTGGTTGAGCTAGAAGTGTCGGCCGAAAGCAATGTTTGATGATCGAAAGGACGTCAGTGTTGCGGGTCAGTTCTTGCCAGACCGAGAGGAAGTGGCGGAGTTTTGCGCTGATCGGGAGGCAGGAAAGGCGGGAGGCGTAATTGTTGGTTCCTGCGAAAGGGGATCCTGCCCCCTGGCGGGGAGTGACAGCTTCGGCGGTCAGGAGTTGCGGCTCGCTTCTGCTGGTTCCTTTGGCCGGAACGGGAACGAGAGGAGTCGGACCGAAAGGGCTCTTGGTTTCACGGCTGAAAGGATGTGTTCTCCTTTGTGCGGACCGGGGGCGATGTTGACGTGGCCGTATCCCAGTCGTCCGGCAGAGGGCGGGAATTGGACTGTCCGTTCTTCTGAAAGGGTCGATTGGATGAAGGGTTATGTTTTGCGGTTTGGTTTCCTTGGGATGTCCAAGTGTGGGGCAAGAGTCGGGATGAAATAGAAATAGAAATAAAGACAGACGGTGCATGAAGCACCCCCCCCCCAAACCCCAAAGAAGTTAAGCAACTAGAGCGTCATAGCAAGATTTGAAAGCATTGAGTGAAGGAGCGCTAACAACAGATTGAGGGAGGGAGTTCCAGGGTTGAACAACCCTTTCCGTGAAAAAATGAAAGCGAAGTTTAGTCCGAGATACAGTGCCAGAAATACGGAGTGGGTGGCCACGAGTGAAGTTGACATTTGGAATGAGGGAAAAAAACAGGGTCCACATCAAGGAGATTGTGAATAGGTTGGTAGGTAAGTATCATGTCGCCACGATGAAAACTATCATGAATGGAGGAAAGCCCAAGTTTACGTAGGCGATCGGAATAAGGTAACGAACGAATAGTGTGACACCATTTGGTAAGGCGATGTTGGCAATTTTCAAGACGATTAAGTGAGTAAAGATTGTAGTGACGACAAATTTGGGAGCAGTAACCAAAGACTGGGAGGAGAAAGGTTTTATATAAAATAGCAAACAGGGAGGGTGTAAGGTTGGAGAAACGTTTCAGTACAAAATGGGCTTTACGAAAGACTTTGGAGATGACATTTTCAGTGTGAAGATTGAAACTTAGAGCGTTATCAATAAGGATCCCAAGGTTAGGATGATTAGTAACAGGAGTGATAGGTTTGCCAGAAGGAAAGTAAGGATTATTGTTCCCAAAGTAAAGGACGTGACATTTATCAGTATGAAAAAGAAGGCAATTGGTAGAGGCCCAGGGCGCAACACGTTGGATGTCTTCTTGAAGTAATTTGCAGAAAACAGAGTCAGAGAAGATTTTTAAGGCATCAGCATAGCAGGCATTAGGAGAACGAATAACAGAAGGTAAGGCAGAGATTAAAATATTGAGCAGGAGGGGACCAAGAACGAAGCCTTGAGGAACACCAGAGGTAACATGAAGCCAAGGAGAGGAGGAACCACGAAGGACGACCCGATGCCGCCAAAGAAGTAGGTAAGAGTTAAGCCAGGAAATAATGCCAGGAGAAAAACCGAAAGTAGTAAGTTTGGACAAAAGCTTGGCATGTGAGACAGTATCCAAAACTTTACTGAAATCAAAGAAAACAAGGTCACATGGTAGACCAACGTCAATAAGTTTGGTAATGGGGTCATACGTAAAGAGAAGATTGGTGAGGCAAGAACGTTTAGGAAGGAAACCATGTTGGGTGGCCGGAAGAATATTGAGTTGAGGACATTCATCAAAAAGATCAGAGTAGATAAACCGTTCAAGGATTTTTGAAATGGACGAGAGGAGACTTATAGGTCTATAATTAGTAACAAGAAAATGGGAACCTGATTTATGAATTGGAGTGATATGAGCATCCTTCCAGCATGAAGGAAAGGTACTAGAAAGGATGGAATTGGAGAAAATGTGAAACAAAAGGATGGAAAGAGAACTGGCACAATTATGAAGAAAAATAGGAGGAATGTTATCACGACCTGAAGAAAGGTCTTCCTTAAGAGATAGGATAGAGGAAAGAACATCGGTCACACTGAAATGAACGACACCAGCTGCAGGTGGAATAGGATTGCGAGAAGATGCCGGAAGGAAAGTTGTGGAGAAAAATGATTTAGCTTGGAACCAATGGTAACATCATCGAGGGAGAAAGTATTATCATTTCTGATACAGCTTAAAGGGACAGTTTTGTTATCATTTTTTAGGTAAGAAAATAGTAATTTGGGGTTGCTTTTGGAACGTTGAATAAAGTTGTTTTCAAACGAAGTTTTAGCAAGTTTGATTTGCATTATAGAATTCTCTCTAGCAGCGAGGAAGTGTGCCATGTTAGATGGAGACGGAAAGGAACGAAGCAGACAGATATAAACGCTTTCTTTTTTGTTTAATGAAGCACGCAGTTCAGGTGTGGACCAGGATGGGCGAGAGGGAGAAGGTTTCTTGACCACAGGAATGAAACGGGAGATAATGTCTTGAAGGAAGGCGGTAAGTATTTGAACCTGTGAGTCAACATGAAGATCGGCAAGTTCGGTAGACCAATCAATGCAGGAGACCACGGAACAGGGTGTCAAGACTCATGCATTGGTTTGTATGCGGAGACGGTGCCTAGTGGAGACGTTAGGGTTGTTGGCGGATGAAAGGGCTAACTCCCGAAGGAGAAGGGTGTTGCTAAAAAGGGGGCTCTGGTTGCCCAGTTTGAGTGGTAGGTTGCCAAGCTTGCATTCTGTACGAGCTGTGAGATTAGGGGCAAAAGGTTGTGTAAATCTTCTGGGCTTGCGTCCATGGAGGGTTTCTCGCACAAGGCGTTGGCGATCGTCGATGAAGGGTGGACCGAAGCAGATTATTTGGGCCGGCGAAGGTCCGAAGCAGAAAAGGGGGCAGGGGGCATCCCTCCTATGGAATCCACAGGCGTGTGAAGAGAAAGTCTGACACCGAAGGGAAGACACCGAAAGGAAAACACCGAAGGCAAGACGCCGAAGGGAAAGCACCGCACCGAAGGGGAAACACTGACGGGAAGGCACAGGGGTCTGCGTTGAGCAGGGTGGATATGCAGTTGAGGATGGGTCTGCAGGGTCGGAATGAGACGTGATGATGGACATTGGCCTGGAAGGCAACGGGAAGGGAGCAACGCATTTAATCTGGCAAAGGGATGGTGTGAACGGCTGAGCTCGACCGGGAAACGTTCAGTGGGTCGAGGGACTGTGACACATCGGGAGTTCGTGTAGTGATGGACGTAGGCGGCCGAAAAGCGAAGGGAGCCACAGCATTTCCTGTGTGCAGTGCAACGGTGGGGCGGATTACTGAAGGCGTGGTCCTTTAAAGGATGGAGGACCCAAGGAGCCGAAGGTAGGTGGGGTCCGGCCAAAAGGCGGTGCGTTCGGTCCTAAGGATGAACTTGATGGGAGGCCATGATTCCAACCGAAAGGCAGGGGTGAAACACCAGCCTGGACTAACGGAAGGTGGGGCGGTCTCGGGAACAACGGGAAGGGGCCTACGATGTTTTCAGACGAAGGGGAAGAACCGGCAGAGATGAGCGGCCGCCGGGGCGGCAGCTTGAGATCAAGAGATGGCTGGCTTACGTAGCCGTTATTCGTATAGGAGTACCGTGCATGCGCGGTTGGATCACTGAGGCGGCCATCCAGCAGCTTCTTTGAGGCTATTGTGTTTAGTTGACAGGTGTTGAATTTTTCGCAGTGAAAAACGACGATTTGTCTTGGATGTGACGAACATCAGTGTGGACGGTCATAGTTGTCTTGATTTACATAAGGCTTGAATCCAGTCACGGTCAGTGGCGTGTACAGACTAGCATGGGCTCCCGGCACAGTACTACAGGTGGGCCCCTCCGTGGGAGAGCATTAATTACAGTGCGTCGCAGAAGGGGTTCGGGTCGGGGGGGGGGGGGCACCATCGTTGAGAAATTTTTTGAAACTCCACATTAAAATTATGCAAAATGCTTAACTTTGGACCCAAATCAGCAATGGTTTTAAGACTTTGCTTTTAAGTTTGCTTGCATTTAATGGGTGGGACGGGGCCCTCAACAGAGGTGGGCCCCTGGCACCTGACAGTCTGACTCTATGGTGTACACGCCACTTGTCACGGTTGTTTCCGACTTGGTTCCTCCCTCAAAACGTGGGTTTTAGCCATGAATGAGACGAGCATCAATGTGAGCAGCAACTGTTGTCTCGATTTCCAATCGAGACGTGGGGTGGTCAAAGGCGAGACAAGCAGCAATGTCGATGGAGGAACTGTAGACTTGATTTTCGTTCGAAACGTGGGGTCAGCCACGGTCGAGCCAGCAGTAAAAGATGGAGACGTCTTCCGACCTGACTCTTCTCTCAGAACGTAGGTTTTTTTTTTTTTTGCCACGTTAAGACGAGCAGCAGTTTGGACAGCAAGGGGTGACTTGAATTTCACTTAAGACGCGGGATCAGCCATGGACGAGACAAGTAGAAGGAAATGCAGACGGCATACAACTTGACTCTTCACTCGAAGCGTGGGTTTAACCGCGAACGAGACGAGCAGCAGTGTGGGCATCAACTTATGTCTTGATTTTCGCTCGAGACGTGTGTGGTCGGCCATGGTCCGGATGAGCAGCAAGAGGTGGAAACGACTTCCGTCTTGGTTCTTCACTCAAACGTGGGATTTAGCCATGAGTGGGACGAGCAGCAGTGGACAGCAAGTGTTGACTTGATTTTTACTCGACAGGTGGGGTGAGCCACGGTCGAGACAAGCGGCTGGAGTGTAGATGGCTTCCAACTTGGTTCTTCACTCAAAACGTGGGATTTAGCCACGAATGAGACAAGCGGCAGTGTGGACAGCAACAGATGACTTGACAAGCTGTGGAGAACAGGAACAGTCTTGGCTCTTCACTCGAACGAGGCCTTGAGTCTTGACCCAGTTGTTTGAAAACTTGATCGAGATGACATCGTGTAACCAAAGCTCGGTAGCAAATTCAATCGTTGTTGGAAACAATCGAAACCGAAACGAGAGTAAGACGGGTTGCCTGCAACACGCCACATCCGGGATCTGGTGTAGTAAGCGGCTGAAAGGGATACAGCTCCGTCGAGGCGTGCCGGCGGGAAGGGTGAAGGCCGGTAGGGTTTCCGTCTGAAAGCCAATAGCCGAAGGGAAGCCGTGTGTGCGGATGCAGTCAGCCGGAACGGCGATGAGCGTCAGAGGAGGTTGACGTGCAACACGGGGTGAAGGATATCGCGAACCAGTTGAAAGGGCTAGCTCCGTCGAGGCCGTGTCAGCAGGAAGAGCGAAGGCCGGTAGGGCGGCAGTGTTCATTTCTGAAAGCCGAAAGCCGAAGAGATGCCGTAGGCAGGCAACCAGCCGGAACGGCGATGAGCGTCAGAGAAGGTTGGCGTTGACAGCTTGGGTACGGACTTCGGCAGTTGTCAGTGAGGCGGGGCGTTCAGCAACTTGGAGCGAAGGGAGTTTGGAACCGGACAAAAGGCGGAGAACAGAGCGACGTGGAGGCATTAGACGACGCGACCGCTGGAGGAAAATGAATGACGAAAGCGTCCGCGCTCTCGCTTTTACACGGGAGGACTGCGCCGCGTAAGCGCAGCGGGGCATGCAAGCAGGCGGCTGCGCAGTAGAAGAAACCTCCAGGGGAACATCACATTCGAGGAATGTAATGCTAAAATTATCAGATTAAGTTGTTTTGGCAATAAAGAAAGATGGCATGCTGGTCTCGCCTGAATGCTTTTACAGAGGGGCTGCGCACGCGCATGCACGGACCGGGTTACGCAGCTGGCCAGTTCTAGACAACTTTAAAACCTCCAGGAAGAAGCATCCTTCAGGAAAGAATGCAAAAATCTACAGATAATCTATGTTTACGAAGGGCAACTAGAAAATGTTCTATTAGTTTTTTTTTTTAATTGAGTCAATGATTCAGCGAATAAACAGTGTTAAAGAGTTGCACCCAATACACATTACACTTCATACAATAGGGCAGCTTGAGGCCAAAAATTGATGGAATTGTGACAAGTATGAAGTTCAGTATAGATGCATTTAAAACTGAAACGAGCGAGTTGGGGGTGGGGAGCTTCCCCCCCACCCCCCACCCCCCAAAAAAAGAAAAAAAAACTGTTTAACTGTCAACACCCCCAATTTTTTCACGAACATTAATTTCAAGGTTGAATAATATTATCCAATGTCGGGGAGGTGGGGCGGTAATAACAGGAAAGCTGAAAAGGAAACAAACAAGGACGCACTACCATCGCGTCAGTAATTCAACGTGTTGTTTGGTACACAAATACTGGAGGAGGATAGAAAATTAATGTTCGATTGACGCATGCAGTTGGAAAGGAAGCATACCAATAGGACACTACTATGCGTTCTGAATACATGGTGCACTGAAAAGTATACATATTGCACACTATATAAAAAAAAAATAAACACCCGTCTCGTCTCCTAACTTTTGCTACTATAACACAGCAAATGAGCGATCATGCGATCTTGAAAGCAACGACCAGATAAGCAGTTCTCATCTGACACTATTATTTTTGTTACAAAAAAAAACCTGAAAGTTTTCTTGTTTTCAGCTTCCCTACTTCTTCCATTAGGCTTTTACTCTTAAATCTATGAACACCTTACTTTGCAGTAAATCCAGTATTAAATGGGGAGGGGGGGG
>JAHWFP010233076.1:0-23877 GCA_023313725.1 Lithobius niger | reverse complement strand
TTTTTTACGGCACAATTGACGTTTTTGTTTGTAATATTATATAGATACAGATATAGATATAGATACAAATTGGAGTACAAATTATAGTTCGTTGCATTCGAGTGAACTCTAATCCGTTTTTATTAGTGTACCTTCAGGGCTGTGAGTATGGGGATACGAGCTCAGTTTTTTTTCGAAACGGCGACGCCGTTTTTTGCTCAGTTAATTTGTTGGCTTTTTTCGCTTCCATTTTATGTGTGTCCACTGTCCACCGATTTTTGTTTTCGAAAGAACGGAACATTAGAAATGGATACTTATGTTTAGGTTCCGCCGAAGATTTGTCCCATGATTATTATTTGATGGCAACACATTAGCGTATTTCTGGATTTAGCATGCGTCATCTCGATGAGTAGTTGATTCTGGATTGTTTCAGTATCGTGGCAACAATCGCGGAAACAATTTAACTGGCTTCCCGAAGCCCGCATTGAAATAGTAAATAAGTCACTCAGTCATGTTGGCCGCCAAATTTTGAGGCCGTAGGCAGCCTACGGTTTAAAACGTGAAGATTTAGGGAAAAATCAAGACCATTTAATTTTGGTTCTCCACAACGAGCTAGCTAACTCAAACAACGACAATGTTAGTTTCCCTGCACCCAACCATCGTTGCATCTTGTTTGAGTGAGCTATAATCCGATATTGTGCGCTTCGCCGATTGATACCCTATTGTTACATGTTGCAGCATTGTAACATTTTGACATTGTTAGCCGCTCCGCCTCCTGTCCAATTTTCTGAAATTCTCGTGCGCTAACGAACTCTAATAAGCACCACCTCTGATTCTTTTATTTTACCGTTCAACAATCCACTTTTTAGCAAAGACATAACACGTGCACGAAGAATGAATCTGGAGTTTGCTGAGAGGCATTGTTCTCTAAATACAATGGTTATAACAATGTAAAACAATCAAAATGATCGTTTAGGAGCCCGTAACTCCAGAATGGCTCAACCAATCGAAAATAGTGGTCCCTGTCAGGTTGAAGCCCAGGGAAATTTCTGCCTCAGATCATGTTTCAGATTTTAGGTAGGTGCAGTAGTTTTTTTCTGAAACCGTGTCACACAAGAACAACAACAAGAAGTGAACACTTTTCAAATTAACGTGTGGCTCCCTACGTTTACTCTTGCACGGAATTACATGAAAGTTGGTGTAAAGTTGGGAAAAATTGCTGAATAGAAGTTGAAGTTGAATAGAAACGGAGAAATTAATAGTTTTAGTTTTGCTGGAGAGAGGACTTTAATCATATACTAGCTGTACCCCCAGCGAACATACGCCGGCTAGCTGGTTCCCGCATACCTGAGCGTAACACTGTAGTGGGCCCTGGTTTTCCCTGTTGTGTGGTCTGAATATCCCCATCTCTGCTCCCTCTTTGAACCCCTGCTGATTTGTGTTATGGAAGTAAATGTTTATTTTCAATGGAGGACGTTTCTCTGTTCTGATACCAAGCCTAACAAACCCAACAACAGTTGTGCATGCAGTGATTGTTACTCAACCAACTTTGAAACTCTTCCACGACGGCTCTTAAGAGCTAGCTTTATTAATGCAGTATGTCGGTTGTTATAGGCCACATCTGTTTGACATTGTCGGTCGCTCGCCCTCTTTCATTGTAGAGTGCATAATATGATGAATTTGCTTGCCCAACCCAAGCGTATTACATATACAGATAGATAATATGATACGATATCCCGGCTGAGCAGGAAAAAAAAAGGTAAAAGGCCGAACAATCGCTTTAATCGTTCGTGCACGTGTATTGTCTCTGCTACAGTGCCTAACAATTCCTGGTGCACGTGCTATGGATTGAAAATTATCGAAACCGTTGATTGTTGATGGGTAAAATGAAAGAATCCATGTTTCAGCTAAATGCGTATATTTTTAAATCAAACCAAGCTGTGTTTGTTAATTTCGAGGCCCTTGGCAGCTGGAAACGATGCAATGGTTTATTTAATTCGCAGATGAAGGCTTTTAAATCTGAGCTGAATTGTTTCTAAGTGGACAACAACAATCATTGCTGAACATGAGGCTGATCATTGATGTCTTGCAAAGTAGTCGTCAACAATCAAACCTCTTTTGGTGAAAACAAAACAATAATGAGGCATTGTTAGGCGCCTGTAGGCCGCCGATTTACTTCCTTCGTCTCCCAGAAAAAAGAAAAATGTCAAAGCAGCCTAGCTATAGGTTTCAATTTTATTCCATAACTCAGACGCAGGTCCAAGCAAAGACGAAAACATGACCCAGTCACAGGTGTTAAGTAAGAAATGAAATCGGTGCGACATTGAAAATTAAATGTGACATTAAATAATCTACATATATAATACGGAACAGGACTATGCCATTGTCGGAATTTGAGCTAAAAAAAAAACAACCCGTGTCTACTAAACAAGACAACTTTAAACCAAACGACGATTGGTTCTCAATTTCTAGGCCCCCAATAGGCCTCGAAATTGGCAGCCTGATACGATGGAAAGGCGCATTCATTTCCGAAATGTTCACTTCCAGAAAGGAGTTGAATTGTTTTTAATTGGGCGGCAACAATCGTTGCTTGTGCAATGCACGGTACCGAGGTGAATTGTTTCAAAGGATTAACTTAAACATAGGGTTATTTGCTTACTGAATGCTGGATTTGTCAGGGCTTTTTTTAGCCTTCAGTCAAACATACGCATGTGAATTTTCTGGGGCTGCACCAAAGGAGAAATCTCACGGGGCGGCACTTTCGGGGGGTAGGGGAGAGGGTGCAAGGGCAAGTGTGTGTGGCGGGCAATGCGCGGTACCGAAGTGAATTGTTTCAAAGGATTAACTTAAACATGGGATTACTTGCTCACTGAATGCTGGAACACACACCAGCGACTTTTCCGGGGCTGCACGAAAGGGAGAATGTCACGGGGCAACGTTTTCGGGGAGGGGGAGACGGACAAGCATGTATGGGGGCACACGTATGAGACTCCGGGATAGGGCAGGAGTGTGGGGATGAGGGGGTTAAAGTAATTGTAGGGAAGAGGGCATATGTGGGAGCCATTCACATATTCGGTCTTCGGTTTGATATATTTAAAACCAAAGACCGAACACCTGGAGGGAGGCAGGGGGGGGGGCGCAGCATGCGCACGGGCACACTATTAAATAATACGGAGCAGGTGGCCAAGTCACCGGCCACGCCATTCTGTCGTACAATCAAGTACCCCACCCTGTAGTGCAATCTGTTGATGGGATTCGCCTTCAAATTCGAGTTGGGACACTTTTCCAACGTCTTCGAATAGATGGCGCCACTTACCAAACCTGCCATGTCGCCTCTATTGGCGGACTTGGACTACAAGTTCGGGTTATAACACTTTTTCTAAAGTCTTCGAAGAGATAGCGCCGCTTACCAGACCTGCCGCACCGTTTTTTGGATCGTTTTTTGGTATTGTTGTGGTACCAAAGCGGCCAACAAAGTTTTAGTCGCGTGGACTGTGCCATTGTCAGCGTTTGAGCTAAAAAAAAAACAACCCGTGTCTACTAAACCATACAACTTTAAACCAAACGACGATTGGTTCTTAATTTCGAGGCCCGCAATGGGCCTCGAAATTGGCAGCCTGATACGATGGAAAGACGCACTTATTTCCTAAATGTTCACTTCCAGAAAGGAGTTGAATTGTTTTTAAGTGGGTGGCAACAATAGTTGCTTGCAACAATGTCGCAATGCACGGTACCGAGGTGAATTGTTTTAAAGGATTAACTTAGAGGGTTACTTGCTTACTGAACGCTGAATTTCTCAGGGCTTTTTTTAGCCTTCAGTCAAACAAACGCATGCAACTTTTCCGGGGCTGCACCAAAGGGGAAATGTCACGGGGTGGCGTTTTCGGGGGTTGCGGGAGAGGGTGCCATGGCAAGTGTGTGTGGTGGGCAATGCTCGGTACCGAAGTGAATTGTTTCAAAGGATTAACTTAAATATGGGATTACTTGCTTACTGAATGCTGGATTTCTCAGTGATAGGGTTTTTTTTAGCCTTGAGTCAAACACACGCCAGCGACTTTTCCGGGGCTGCACCAAATGGAGAATGTCAAGGAGCGACGTTTTCGGGGAGGGGGAGGCGGGAAAGCGTGTATGGGGAACACGTATGCGAATCCGGGAGGGGGCAGGAGTGTGGGGATTGTGGGTTAAAGTAATTGTGGGAGAGAGGGCATATGTGGAAGCCATTCACATGTTCGGTCTTTGGTTTGATAAATTTAAAACCAAAGACCAAACACCTGGTGGGAGGTGGGGGTGCGCAGCATGCGCACGGGCACAACTAGTAATCTACACCATACGGAGCAGGCGACCAAGTCACCAGCCATGCCATTCCGTCGTACAATCAAGTATTCCAGCCTGTAGTGCCATCTGTTGACGGGATTCGCCTTCAAATTCGGGTTGGGATACTTTTCCAACGTCTTCGAACAGATGGCGCCACTTACCAAACCTGTCATGTCGCCGTCTATTGACGGTCTTGGATTACAAGTTCAGGTTATAACACTTTTTCCAAGTCTTCGAAGAGATGGCGCCACTTACCAGACCTGCCGCACTGTTTTTGGGTTCGTTTTTTGGTATTGCTGTGGTACCAAAGCGGCAACAAAGTTTTAGTCGCGTGGACTGTGCCATTGTCGGCGTTTGGGCTAAAAAAAAAAACAACCTGTGTCTACTAAACCAGACAACCTTAAACCAAACGAAGATTGGTTTATGAAGATTACGAAGATTGCGAAGATTACGAAGATTGGTTTACGAAGATTGGCAAATGGGCCTCGAAATTGGCAGCCTGATATGATGGAAAGGTGCATTTATTTCCTAAATGTTCACTTCCAGAAAGGAGTTGAATTGTTTTTAAGTGGGCGGCAACAATCGTTGCTTGCAACAATGTCGCCATGCACGGTACCGAGGTGAATTGTTTTAAAGGCTAATTTAAACATAGGGTTACTTGCTTACTGAATGCTGGATTTCTCAGGGCTTTTTTCAGCCTTCAGTCAAACGTACGCATGCGACATTTCCGGGGCTGCACCAAAGGGGAAATGACACGGGGCGACGTTTTCGGGGGGTGCTGGAGGGGGAGCGTGTGTGGCGGGCAATGCGCGCTACCGAAGTGGCTGAATGCTGGATTTCTCATTGATAGGTTTTTATTAACCTTCATACACACTCGCATGCGACTTTTCCGGGCTGCACCAAAGCGAATTGTCACGGAATGACATCTTCACGGGGGGGGGGGGGGGGGGGGGGGGGAATGAGGGGGGGGGGGCGCGTATGCGTAACCGGGAGGGGGTAAGAGTGTGGGGATTGGGAGTTAAAGTAATTGTGGTGGGAGGGCATAGATATGTGATTATATTTTAATAAATTTAAAACCAAAGCCCAAACACCTGAGGTGCCGGACGGACGCAGAGATATTCAGAACCCACACTATGAGAGTGCAGGAAGGGAGTGAAATGGGGCACGTCGGGGGGGGGGGGGGGTGAGGTGCGCAGCATGCCCACGGGCACAACTAGTAATATAACAATAATAAAACATTTGGTGCAGGTTGTTAAGCAACCAAAATAAAAACAAGATGTACTAACAAAGCAAGAGAGTATTAAAGTTAAAACTAACAGAACAATGTTCTGGGGTCAGTTAAACAAAATAAATAAAATATAGAAACATGTCAACAATATCATTAAAACGAGCCAGTCTGGCACTAACGAAAGTTAAAACACTGAAATAAACTACATAAAATCAGACAGGTACTTAGATAAAATATAATATCCGGAATTTCGTTTTGAAAGAATGTAACGAGGCTGCTGCCACCAATTCGCTAGGTAGATCATTAAACACTTTAACAACCCTATTAGCAAAAAAAATGCTTCCGGCAGTCAGTGTGGAACGCTCCAGCAACAAGTGTTAGAGAATGACCACGTGTACGTTTATTAGCACGGCGTTCGAAATATCTGCATTAGTCAACATCTACCAGACCATGCAGTAATGAGTACGTAAGGTACAAATCAGCGTTCAGACGGCGTAATTCGAGCGAATCTAATTTAGTTAATTCTAGCCTCCTGGCGTAGGAAAACTTTTAAAAACGAAGCGACTTTGTGAAATGACGCTGTACAAATTCAATTAGGTTTATATTGCCCTTCAAGTAAGGCGACCAAACAGCACTTGCATACTCAAGAATAGGCCTGACACACCTTAAAAGCCCACACAAGTGTATTGACATCTCCGGTGGTAAACACCTTTTTAATCCATGCAGAGCGCTGGCTAGCCATCTTTGCAACATGGTTACGCGAGTTCTCACTTTCAAATCGGATGTAAACCAAACGCTAAGATTTTTAACAGTTTCTGTGTGTGGTAAAACAAAAACTGGAGAAAGTCGATAATCCCATTTAAAATTAGGTTTTCCAATATGTAGTCCGCTACATTTCTTAAGGGCAACTGGCAATTGCCACAAAGAAGACCAAGTTAAAAGCTCGTTAGTTGCAGTTACTAACCCGAAATAGGAGTCATTGTCAGTAGTCAGGGAATTGAAGAAAAACAGGCCCTTTCGAACAGACCATCCAGTAAACCTGTGCATTTTGTCATGTTTATCATACTCCAATTGGAGTATTATTTTTTGCAGGTATTTTTTTTAATGGTGGTGTAGCTAGTTTGTTACCGTGTGATTATTTTAAAAATGATCAAAATTTCTCTTTAACCAAAAAACAATATGTACATGTTAATAATAAAGGTTGAACAATTTTTCTTAACGAGAAAACAAGAAAAACGCAGTGCATAGCGGAAATAGTTGTTAAAAAAAAAAAGGAGGAAAAAAATTAGCGGATGCTTTGTCATGACCTCAAAAGACCAATGACCTCGTATACTTAAATGGTTGTTAAAAAAACCACTGCCAGCTAGAGATTGAGGCAAAAACCAAAACCTTGAAATAGAGGGGCGTGTCTCCCTTTCGGAGAAAAGTCGGAAAGGTTCAAAACAAAAGCATCAAAATGAGAAGCACCCACCCCTAGTAGACGATTTGGTGGAAAGCAGGCCGTTTTGAGCAAACCCCCCATGCCCCCCTCCTGCCCCCTCCTAATTTTTTGCAGGTTGTTTTTTTTAAAGTGTAGTTGTTTGTGGAGCAATTTTCGGCGTGTAAACTTTCACGTTACATTACTCATCAGGAAAACCCACGCAGATACCCCCCTCCCCCTGGGACGGTCTTATTTTTTCATGGTATCACACATGTACTCCTCATACTCCTTGAGTATTTTTTGGAGAAGGGGCAGTTTGTTATATGGGCTTGTGGAAAGAACATTATGGCAGGATAGGCCTATTTTTCAGCTTTTTTTGTGGTGAGCAACATTTCGGTAATTTTTCTGGGGGAATTATAATTCATACACAGCCGTCGTCTTTTAAATTTCACTAGAAAAAATGAAAGCGTTTGTTTGTTTTGTTTTGGTCGCCCGGAGGCGGTTCGCATCGTGCTGTACCAGTGACCTCTAAGTAAAAGTTTTCACGCAATGTACTTCCGTGAGTGTTTTGGTGGCACCGATCTCCAGACCAGCTCTAGCGAATAACACAATAGCTATGCATTTTAAAACTGAATACTGACTAAAAATTATATCAGATGTTTATTCACTATAGGCAAACGGGGAATAGTTTCATGTGAGGGGTCTGATTGCATTTGTTGTCGTTTATTGTATTTTTTAAAACCTTTGACACAAATACACCACACATTTTTTCTGAAAAGCGGTTAGTTTGTTGCTAAAATAGTGACTTAACCCATTGCAAGTAAGTAAAAAATAGATTGTTACGTCGCGCTGAATTGAAGACCAGCAATTATAAAAGACTTTTTAAACAATTAAAACGCGTTATTTTGTTAGGTGGGGGTGTACTCATTGATTTGTCTAGTAAGTGTTACATCATTTTAAAAACACAGCACACTTTGTCATTGTGTTAACTTTAAATTTTTAACTAAGCGAGTGTACTGTAAACCTACACACTTAAAACCAGTAATCATCACTTAACGGTATTGTACAGTATTAATACTTAATTACCTAGTCTGCCTAGTGTACCTAGTCTGCCTAGTGTTAAATTATTTCCAATTCAACGAAAAATTGAAGTGTTAATTAAGTGTTAATTAATTTTTTTAAATATTCATTTTTACCTCACAATAATACTGAAAATTCAGTTAATAAGAATTTAATTAAGAAAATATTGTGAACTAACCCAGCACAATTTCGCACATTCATCCCATTTGAAAAATTCTCTGCAATGAGATTTTTGCAGGCCCGGAGGCTCCTTATAAAGCAACCTGATTTCAGATTCCCAATGGGCAAATCTGGATTTCCAGAACGAAATCCAGGAAGTAGGTTGACCAGGAAATTAATTTGATTGAACGAGAGAGTATTTGAAACCTAGTTTTAGAACAATTCTTGGAAATCTCATTATTTTAAATCTCAGCCAGGAAGTCTGGCTGAGATTTGAAAGGTTTTAATTTGACCCAACAGATTTATATGCTGGCAAAAATGTACATAAGCACGTGTTGGTTTGCAAGAAAATCAAAATGGGGTTTGGAAGGACGACAGACTGAACTGGAGCTGCTTGTAATAATTATGCAAGTTTACATTTTATTAATATTTAATCTTTTTTAGTATAAAATAATATAAATTAAATTACTATAAAATTAAATTAGTAGATTAGTATTAAAATTAAGATAAAATTAAGATTTAAGAGTATAAATAATATTAATTTAATTGGCTACATTAGACATTTACAGAAATGTTATTAAACTCCAAATCTAGGTGTTATTAAATTAAGGACTTCTGATGTGTCAGCAGCAAGCCCATTAGAGCCAACCCATTAGTGGTAATTCTTCAGACCCCCATGGCAGAATCTGCGCGACGTACGTTGCAGACAGTGGAAGACCGCTTCAGACAAATGTTGGTCAAATTTCTGCTGTTTCGTCAATTTTCGTCATTCCAATACACCATTTTAATCGTCTTGACGAGACCTTTCTATTGGTGGAATTGACAAATCACCCCCCCCCCCCCCCCCCTCCCCCCCCCCCCCCCCCCGGGGGGGGGCAAATTTAGGCGAAAAAAGTACAATAAATGCATAACATACTAAAATTTAAACTAAGATAGTTAGACATTTGGTGCCATAGGGAAATTTTCTTAGAATTACTCCAGAAATGCAACAAAATATTTTCAAGTTTTTTGCTCAAGTCTTACAGGGACATTCATTTTTTTTTGTCAAAGCCAGTATGACTGTGGTTAAACTAACAGCGTTAGACGGGTGGTGTCAAAGAGAGGGTTTAAAATCACTATCTTGTAATATGAAGGATGGATTGTGTTACGACCAACCGGTTAGACTTACCAGGACCACACAGTTTGGTTTAGTTTTATTTTTATTAACCCAATCCTAAATTTACATAAGCCACTGTTTTGTCGCGACCATTTATAATTTTTCTTTGCAGCATTTCTGATAAAATTTCAATCATCTCGTTTCGATGCAGGTCGTGCCCTACCAGAGTAAATTTATACAAAAAGCCTGAGTCTCTTTATCAGGTCGTTACGATTGTCGTAACATTTATAATCCACTCTGTTACCCGCTTTTTTTAACCATGCCAGTCCCTTGTTTCTTGAGGTCGTCCCAAATAGAAACGATAACAGACCTGTACTTGGCGCTCCGATTAGATTTTGGTTTATGAGTATTAAGGTCGTTGTTGTGATAAATAGCGTTAGTATTTTTTAACATGGCCGCGCAAGTTACTTTAACTTCCGGCGCGATGGAAGTTTCTTTCAAGTTTTTGAAAATTAGCAAGTTCAAAGGCCACGTTTTCCCACGTATTGTTGGTTCTCGACTACTACGTCATTCTCAAAGATTTTAACCGTTTTATTACCGAAAGTCAGCTCACCTTTTTCTTATACTGTAAACCGAATACTGGGTCAGTATTTTGGGATTTTCGAAAAATTTTACCAAGAAATATTTAGCAGTTTCTCCAATATTCTGACCAGGTAACAAACTATCGAGGGACCTTACGTGGTTATGTTAGGAAGCTCAGGTGGAGTTGAAATGTGTCTAGCTTGCACCGCTGAATATGAAGGGATCAGTTTAGGACCAGTGCTCGTAGTTGGGTATTCAATTTTGGAATCGGGAGAAATTCGCATTATAGGAGCTACAGCCGGACTTGAATATTAGGTGAGGCTGTGGCTGTAATCAAGAGGGGTCGGTAATGTTTTCTGACTAGGAGCAGGGGAGGGTGATAAAGCCAGTGATTTGTAGTCACCAACTTCTTCGTCAATTTCTTCTTCTTTGTAAATTTTAATTGCCGTAGTTTGCGTGGCTAGAGTGTTTTTAATCGGTTTAGCTTGCATGGATTGAATGTTGTTAATAGGTGTAGTTTGCGTGGCTGCACCCAAGACCGGTGTCAGTTTCAGGGTGCTTACTACGGGTTAAAAAAATTCTTGTAGCGATTCTTCTTGCTCTCTCTCCCAAACGTTAATTTAAAATTTTTTTAGTTAAACGTCTTTTGAAGTTTTGCGATTTCTCATTTTGTCTCCATTCTTTTGTTTAATAGGTAAAAATGAACGTTTCTATCTGCCTTCGTTTAACATTTAGTTAATTGCTAAAAAACCGCAAGGCTTTTTCCAACAATTTTGACACAATGTTTTAAACTCTGAAATTTCATGTCAGGGCCAACATGATTTTCATAAACGTGTTTCAAATTTAACTCATCCACTGGAAAAAGGATTATTAAATTTGCATTATCTCTAACCACTTGTTTAGGAATTCTCGTGTAGGACTGACTCCAATAAAAAACATCGGTGTTCGAATGGTGTCTTTGGGCAAAGTAGCATTTGATGTTTTTTGTTTATCTAAAAGGCAGTCGTCAAACAGAGTAAGGTTTTAAACTTTGGGTCCAGATCTTTGGGCGGATATAAATCTATTTGAGAACTGTGAAAAAATGCGACATCCCTTCCAATTTGTTCCTAAATTTCGGTAAATATAGACTGCAATGCTTTGTACTTTGATTGACACAAAGTTTTACTGTAAATAAATAATCTGTCATATTCCAACCATCTTTCATTACAGATGAAATTAAACAATAAGTTAGTTTTTCCACAATAATTAGACATCTGATTTTTGAAGGTAAGAATGGGTGATTTTTCGGTTCTTTCTTAGGTACAAAAATGTCGTAGTTTTTAATTTCCACCACGTTGTTTTATTTACACATTTTTTAATGCTAACAGAGATACTAAACTCATAAAATCTTCATCAGAAAACTTGTTACCGGAAACATTTGGATGGACCACTCCATATTCAACGGTGCACCACAACTTCACGTTACTGGGAGAATCAATGGCAACGTATACTGCATTAATTCTCCCGATAACTTCCATCAAGTTTAAAGCACTATAAGATGATAAGTTAAACCACGGTTTGTCTTTTACGTTTGTGTTAAGTTTACCTTTTGTTTTGTGAATATTTTCGTAAACCCAAGTTTTAAGACACAGCGGTTTATCGCAGTCACTTGCCTTTTCTCAAGAGGAGTAACAGGGAGAAGCCGTGTGCATAGAATTAGGATAATTGAACATGGTCAAGGAAACTGGTTTCTGATCTTTACACTCGATATCTAGTTTTTTACAGATTTCTCTTTTAAGATTTTTCAGCAATTTTCGAGTTTCCAGTTCACTGGGCAAAATCCGGCCTTTAAATTTCGATTTTTCGTTCGAAAAAGGAGTTCCCGTGCCCCTTAAATCATTAAACTGTATGGAAGGAGACAAGTTATACTTTAACCTATCGTTAATTTTTGTTCCTTTATCAACTTTAACTGTCAGCAATTTTTTTTGCAAGAGATTGGAGAGATTTTTTTGCCAGGATGGTTGAGCAATCTTGACGTTTATCTGTATTCCTTTTTTTAAATATAAAAAAAATGGGAAAGGGGGTTCAATCTACCGAGTAAAATGATTCGAAGCAATTCATTAAAGACCCAGTTTGTGAGAATAAGAGGTGCAATAATCTGAGAAATAAAAGGAAAACACGACTGCCACGGTTGTTTGAACTCGAACCCGTAACAACCGCTTGCTAAGTCGGGGATATTAATAGTAAGCGGATGTCCTGGGTTCTAGTTCCTGTTGGGACAGTTGTGTTTTCTTTTTCTGTTGGGTTGTTACATCTTGAATTCTGACAAATCCAGTCTTTTAATGCACGTTGTTTTGCTTCATTCCTTACTCTATCACCATGTGCTTTTTTTTTGGGGGGGGGCCGGATTCGTATATTTAAAAAAGATGACTGTTAGTAATTTTGGACAATCGTTGAAAAGGATGAGAGGGGAAGGGGGTGAAGTGATGGGAGTCGGCCCGAGAGGACAGCCAGGACTAGGATAAGTTTTAACCCCCGAAAACAACTACAATATGCAAAGCAAATGCATAACTAAAGTAGGAGCTGCTATCGAACCTGAAGACACGGTAAATTATTCTCAGATCGGTACTCTGGTAACGGACGTTCAGAAACATAAAACTGACTTGCCTCCTGCCATCTCTCCTCTCTCCGATGAGTTGGCTTCCGCCATTTCCAGTATCGAAAAAAAATACATTGTACTTAGATGAAGATGACGGGAACTTTTACGTGAAGAAGAAGCAAATTAAGGACGTAGCTTTCCCCGGCACGCTGCTGACGCGGCAACAAAAGTGTACATTGACAGGAATTGTTTATACAGGATGACCAGAAAGTATACTTCAATGCAACCCACAAGCAGATTAGAAATTTAAGCGATCCCACTTTGGCGAATGATGCTGTTACTATGGTATTCGTCGACAATAATTGCTTGTTACAAGACGAGCAGAAAGAGCACTTTAATGGGGTGAACAAACAGATTAGAAACCTAAACGAACCAACTTTACCAAGTAATGCGGCTACGAAGAAATTTGTGCATGAAAACAGTTATCGTTTCAGCATGAAAAACCCTTTGGAAAAAGCGAGCGATTGGTTTGTTAATTCTGGTCCTCTCTCAAACTTCGTATATACAAGTTCAGGTTTAATTCATAAAGCAATTTTATACGGTAGCGATCCGAGCGTTGCACTAGTTGCTAAATGTAAAATAGGTACAAGAGCCCTTTACATTACTAAACTAAAGGACGAGCATTCGACAGTTACTGTTTTCGCAATTCCTTACGTAACAGAAAAAAATTTGCCCATCACGATAGTGGCATTTGAAGAGTTTCACGTAGAAGACGTTTATTTCCAGATTTACACGTAACTTTTCATTACATGACTCGTCTCATCCTATCTAAAACAGCTTCGTAATTACATGCCTTAGAAAATGTACTTAAAAAATATGCAACAAAATTTGGTCAACGTTTTGTACGCGTTCGTAATTGTACAGGGTGGTCCACAAAAACATGACTCAACATTTTCTAAGTCCAACTTTTCTGGTTAGCCTCCCTCAAAACCAGGAGAGGACAAAAATCAAAGCTAATGAAACGGTTAGATTTCTTTCCTATCCTGGTTCTGCAGGGTACTAACTAGTAAAGTTGGACTTACAAAATCTTGGGTCGTCAGTTTTTTGTGGACCACCCTGTATTTTATTCCCCGTCCCAAGTAGTCTACCACAGACCGGGGAGGACCCATGTTGCCAAAACTATCGAAATAACAAGGTTCCCCCGAAACGGTGGAATGCTACCCAGTGACTTCCGTCTCCATCGTGGAAATCTTCCAAGTTTACTATTCCATTTTCACCAGTAGGCCAAAGTTTTAAGGGAAGTGTGTCTTTACTAAAAGTACCTTTGAATTTTGAATTTTCATTACTCTAGCCAACCCGTTACATAAAAGTTTATTAAAGTCGATTAAACCTTGGGTGGTCTTAAGTAAAGACCTCTGCCACGATTTTTTTTGCTTCTTTTATTGCTCAATTTTTTTTTCTTCGAGCCAGAACCTTCCTCTAGCTTGTGATGCCGCACTAGTTCAGCCAGAACTTTGCATCGTTTTGTGCCTTTTTTATAGCAGATACCACCCCTGCAGTTTTGCCCACCAATCCTCCAATCCTAGCTAATATCGGTCCTAGCAATGCCAACGGCAAAAATTCGCCTCTCTTTTTTCGTGATCTTGTTTTAAGCGCCACATCATTTTTATTATTATCGTTATTATTTAATAAACAACTTCGACTTTGCCTCTGTCTAACTTTAGATTGATTTTCCTGTCTCCAATGAGCAAAGCGTGACAAGTAGTGATAGCTGGCACTGCTGCCCTGAACTTCAGTTTGACTTGTACGTCCACGATTCCTGATTGAAGCATCTTGTACTGTTTGGAGCAATCCAACACCACAAGAGGATAGGCTTTCTTGAACTGAAGCAAGTCGAAACCAAGTCGTTGGTGTCGTTGCGCTACCATCTTGTACAAGCCAACGTACTCTACAGTAGCATAATTTGCGTTCAAATCGTGAAACGGATATCTTTCAGAATTTAGAGTCGAGTGAACGTCTTGCAGTGAACGTCTTGCAGTGATCGACCACGCCAGGATTTTTGACTAAAGAGTCCTGCCTGTTAGTTTGAAAAGCTAGAACTATCCACCTATGTTTGTTAACAGCGGAAGTTGTCAGCACATGCCAGGTGAAGCTGGTATTTTGAGGGAGCACGCAGCTATCGTAATGTCAATGCCTAAATCCTAAATCCACGGTCGCTCCGTGGTCGATGAGATTGTAGAGTTCAAGTTTCTGCTCGTCCAAGGCAGTGACATGTGGAACGATCCAGCTGATGCTATTTAGAACAACTTTGCGATTGGCCACTGCCACTGCTTTGAAGATGGCGTTCGTGTCGCTCGCTCTCATGAGTGTGAGCACGTGTTTAGTTCCATAGATTAGCTTATCGTAATTTTGGAAAAAATCCCATGATGTGTTTCAACGGAATGGCGAAGGTAAAGCTTCACTTGGGAGTTGTTTCAACGATGATGGACGCATGCCACTGTTTGTATCCCAAGTTGTTGGTCAATTCAGCATCAACTGAAGCCGCACTGTCAAGCACCAAGCACTGACCGAGCCAAGCTGGTTGCTCCGCCGAGCCGTAGGTGGGCAGTCCCTTCATCAGAGTACCGAACCCTGGATAATTAACTCGACTTGTTTATCACCGAGATGGTATTTGATATTCGAAAACAGGAACATGGGAGCATTATATTAATCAACGCGGCTATGTCAGCGTCGGCATAAGCCGAGTCATCAGCTTTCAGTAACCTCCCGTTAATCAGAAGGTAACTGTTGGCAATGTGCAGAAATAAATCTTGGTTTTCTATTTGTATGCGGATTTCTGAATTTACGTTGTTGAGATTGGTGCCAACAATAGGATTGTATTCATGGTAGGTGTAAGACTCGACCGATGAATCGTACACCAAAGGTTCGTTGATTTTTAAGTAATCTTCTACTACACATTTTCTGGGCATTTTCTGGGCATTTTCATGAATTTGATGAAAGCTTTGTTTCTAGGCGTCAAACCGTTTGTTTTTTTTTATTATTAGAAGAAAGTCCTTTCCCTTTTTTCCCAAACACGAGCATTTTATCCTTTTTTAAATTTAATTCGTAGATCTAAAATGGAGTCGCACCGTGAGCGTCTCACCATTTAAATCTAATGGCTCGTTGGTCTGAGACGTGAGCCAAACTCTTATACTTAACTCTTACTCTTATAGTTAACTTTGTAGTAACTGGGAGGTATATTAAATTATGCGGGGACTCTATGATTTTGAAACCGGGCGGTGAATTGGGATAAAAGGAATATAAAGTGGGCTGAGTGTCGGTGTTTAGGTACGAATTGCTTAATGATATCGACGTGTACGAAAATTGTGTTGATGCTCATAATGTCGACTGTATTTTGACTTTCTTGACTTTTCACGTAACTGCCCAAGTCAAACCCCAAAACTGGAGCCAAACTCTTGCCACCCGAAAAAGATATTCCGTAATTCAGATCGGTAATTATCAAGTTGGTTTTTTAAGTGTTTAGTTCGGAAGAATCCTTGCTGTGCCCATTCGAATCTATCGCTGACTTGAGAAATTTATTCAAATCCTCGATTTCGTAAGCACCGGCACTTACTAACACTTTGTGCCTTGAAGCGCCAGCATCGGCAGTGTACTGAATTTCGTTATTTTTTGAGGTGATGTTGGGAATGCTGTTATTAGTGTCTAAATTAAGCAGAGCCAATTCGTAATTTTTTCAGAGTCCAAATGAATTTTGATTTAGAGTTTAGATGAATTTTCAAGTCGGAGTCTTTGCCGGTGAGAATAATCGAACGGGAAGCCATGATGTCTTTTTGAAAAGAGATGGGAAAAAGATTGTACTATAGTAAAAAAGAGCAACCGTAAAGAACTCAAGATGAAATATTGCGTCAAATGTAAACGTTCGACAACTAACCAGTCGAAGGCCCCTGTTTCTACAACTTTACGAAACAACAGGCCGATGGAGATAGTGTTTTGCGATGTATGTGGTACAAAAAAAGCTTACTCCGTCAAGTGGGGAAGAGACTCGTGAAAAAAATCATAGATAATTTGTCCGTTGAAATACATTTACCAGGGTATCAATACTGCGGTCCTAGTACTCAGTTGAAGAAGCGTCTGGCACGAGGAGATCCTAGAATAAATAAACGAGACGAAGCTTGCAAAGAGCACGATATAGCTTACGCCGAGAGCTCGGACTTAAAAGATCGACACGCCGCTGATGAAGTTCTAAAAGCTCAAAGGGGATCCATCTCGGACATGGAGGAAAAAACTAGCCGCTTCCGTCGTTAAGAAAATCATGAAAACAAAATTCAGGTTCGGAACGGAAAATAAAAAAAAATGGATCAACTCGTAAACGAACTTCACAAACCAACGTGGAAAAATTTTCGGAGACGGAAGGTGATTATACTGGGCCTAAACGATCTATGTCAGGCTGACTTGGTAGATATGATACCGTATGCTAACTACCTACTGACTTGCATTAACGCCATGTCCAAGTTTGCTTGGGCCATTCCTCTTAAATCTAAAACCGATCTAGATTTTACCGAAACTTTTAAGAAGATACTCTCAGGAGCGACCGCCTTTAAAAATTTACAAGTCGATTTAGGTAGTGAGTTCTACAATAAAGACTTCAAAGCGCTACTTAGGTGTCATAACATCAACATGTACTCAACGTACTCTGAGAAGACAGCAAGTGTGGTGAACGTTCAACAGAACGCTGAAAACTTGAATGTGGAAAAAATTCACCAGGCAAGGGAAATACAAGTAGATACACATTATCGATGATTTGGTTTTGCAATACGACGACACGGTTCATTCCACCACAAAACTGAAACCTAGGAAAGTAACCAGACCTCACGGACCGTTGCTGAGACGAACTAGCCCTAAACAACTGCTAAAGAAACCAAAGTTTGTCGTAAGAAATAAAATCAGGATTTCTAAAGTAAAAAAAAAATTTGATAAAGGATATTTACAAAATTTTACCAACGAAGTATTCACGATCCGTAAAGTGCAACAAAAAAAAACCCAACCAGTGACGTATCTTTTAAAGGATGGGTTGGGTGAGCCGGTGCTTGGAGGTTTCTACGAACAGGAAATTCAAAAAACCCAAGTTCCAGATTTATTTCTAGTGGAGCAAGTATTACGTAAAAAGAGGGGGAAAGATGGGAAAATGCTTTATTTCGTTAAATGGAAAGGCTATGACTCCAATTACAACAGCTGGACAGATAATATAGATTAAGGTGAATTGACATGCCCATAAGCTAGAGTACTGACTGCATCGTCGCAGACCCATCTCTTGTCGTCGTAGGGACTGAAAGCCAACTTGTTGATGGTGACGGTTTTTAGTTCGTGCGTCTCCGAACGAATGTAAGACCCCAGAGTTCTTAAACGCTATTACTAAACAGCACATTCTTGTACATTTCGTGCACCACTTGTGCTGTTTTCTTAATGCCTTTGCAAGCTGCTTTGTTCTTCCCATCCAATTGTACAAAGCTGTAGCGCTTTGACTTTAAAACTACAAATTCGGAAATTGGGCACCTCACACTCTCGGCTTTCATCTTCCCCAATACTTTTTTGTTGACGTTGGAGTGTAGAAAATGTTCTTTAGAGTAGTCATATGTGTCGAACAACGACGCATCTTCTTCCATATCTTTGTAAACATCGTCCGTTTCTATCAAATAACACAAACTATCCGTATCTGTGACTAGGAGTTTACATCTCTTCGGTCCGTACTTTTTCATCATGTGGTCCTAGTGAAACCGGTAGACTAGTAACTTTGACAGTTCCAAGACGCAAAACCCAACCTTGATGGGCTTGTTCAAGATGATGTTTGTGGGAGTCTTTGTAAAAATTACTTAATTCTCGCTTAAAGAAGTGAAACTCGTGGTGTGGGGGCAAGACGCGTACTTAATGGTTTTCTCTTTCGTCGTTGCTATCAAGACGTTGTTTCTCTTACGTTTGTTTTCAATCGTCTTCCCAAAAACCGAATTATTCACCAGTTTGTAGAGGTTTTTGTCAAAATCGTTAGTAGCTGCTTGCCGTTTCTCGTTATTAAACCCTATGTAAGGATTCAGCCAAGGTGCTTGATTAAAGCTGATGGCTCTGTGTATTTTCTCGAGGACCATGCCGAGAGAAATATAATATTTTAAATTGCTATAGTGCACCACATACTTTTTCTCTGAGAGGTTAGTGGCCTTTGCTGTACGTTAACCGCAAGTCCTGCATTGCTCGACGGTTGAAAGGCGAAAGTATAGACTTTATGATTTCCATGTGCTCGGGTGCTAACGGGAAATCATTGTGCGATGCATGAAGCGTCTCCGGGTATTCCAAGTCCACTTCTAATATCAACCCCATATCACTCTCGTCTCCATAATTGTCGTGATTTATATCTTTAAGCTGGTCTTCCGGCACCCATTCGTACTCTTCGGTAGGTAAATACTCGCACATTACAGAACCGTACAAATTGTTGAAATCCAAAAATAAGATGAAAGAATTCCTTTTATCGGGCTCGAAGGTAGATGGTATATAAGGGTTGTTGGCTTTAGCGTATCTTCTAGCTATAAATGAGACACCGCCTCTTATACCCTTTTCACCATAAGATGCATGTCAATATTAGTGAAGAAATACAAAGACACTCCCCGTCCTCTTGAGCGATGCGTCCCAAGATAGCGAGGGTGTAGAAATGTAGAGGGGTGGGTCCAATCTGTAACTAACCAAACTCGTCTCTCTAAAGTTTTCAAAGATATCGGCTAAAAGCCCGACGTCTGTCCACAAATACAGATCGTGGTAATCTCCAAACATTTTGCATTTCCCTAAATCCCAAACCTTCATCACGTGTTGATAAGATTCGGAGCAGATCGCTCCTTTCAACAACAAGACAAATGCCGACATGGGAGGTAAACACATCTCCTCAAACACTTCCACATGTCAGGTATTCGTACGGAAACACACCTTTTCTTTTAAGGCCTTGTACGAATTCCAACGATTCACCTTCGAAAAACTTGTCCATAATGCTAAAGTTATTTAAGTTCGAAGCTAAAGTTTCCAACGATGCCGTCATAAACGATCGATGAAAGTAAAACCACCCAATCTCATGCTGCTGATTCTTTCCTTGTTCTTAGTGATGATCCTCACGTTATGCAGAGCGTTCAATACTTTAAAGGCATTCAAAGCCTTCACGACGAAATGACTGTTGTATTTTTCGAAATTGTGCATAACAACCGCTATGTATTTGTTCAACGTGTAAGCGAAGTTACACTTGCTGTGCGCGGCACCTCTAAATTCACCGGTGATGTGGTGGTCGTGGTCTCGTACGTTTGTAAACCCGTTAAACTTTTCTTGGGGAGGGGTAAATGCACCGTATTTGCAAAGATGGCACACCACAGATGTTTTGTACTGTAACCACTGCTCCTTTGTTAACGGTTTCATATGTTGCTTGTGGGAATCCACGTAAGCCACGATCTTTTTCTGCTCCTCTAATATAGACTCGAAGAAAACCTTCACACAGTCTAACTCCTCTGTACAACTTTTTAGAAAACACTCCACCTAAGTGGTCCACAATCACGTAGGCAAAACTGCAAGCTTGGCGTATGTGGTTTAACTCTGGTGTGTGTATCGTTTCCATCACAACTGGCGACTGAATGCAGCACCGCTTCAAAGTCCATATACAACCTTTTAAGCTCGTTCTTGAAATTTTTAAACTGGATAACATCATTGTCTGGCAACGTCGTCTTTTGATACGGAACTCCCTTACAAGATGGAAAGTGGTAGTTTTCACACCTGAATGATTTCGAAAACCGTGTAGACAATGCCTGCAAAAATAGATCTGTTGGGGTTGAAACTCGCGATGAATTTGTTTAAATCTTTTATCGTCACGTAGTATTCATCGAGAAGAAGCAAGTCAATGTGATGTTTACTTTCAACTAAGGAACTCGCGCGATAAATGGAAGGCTCGTCATCCTCGAAACCAAAAACAGATATCGAAATGTTGTTGGCTCTTTCGAACGCCGCGATCTTGGATAAAGGAACTGGGTACTTATCCAACATAACAACAACTAACTCGTGCGCACGAGGAAGGTAATGTTTCGTATCCCAATCTGTTGCGAAGATGGAATGGAGTATATACACTAGCCAACGGGGCTCACAGAAAACATTTATCATTCTCACTACACACATTGACCAGTATATCGGACCTAATTTAGGCTTGTTGGGGAGTGCTTCGTAACCTTTCCCCGCAAAAGGTCTATAGATTCCCGCATAGTTTGGTGAGATGCAGTGCTTGACAACCCACCCACTTACTTCCACTGCAAACTGTCCAACACTATGCAGAATTATGTTGGACATTTTCGAAAGAACCTCCTTGCTCCCCACTCTGAGCAGGTTGAAATTAAAATAAGCTTTATTAGTTTCCGTATTATCCGTCACTTTTTCGAAGAGAATGCATAATCCAATTTGAGCTTTTATGTTTACCATAAGACGTCAACGTTGTTCTAATAGTTTCCAATAGTTGTCCTCGTACTGTTCCAACAAAATCAAGGGCTCGTAGTGCATTTCATCTGACTTAAAATCCCGCTTGAAAGTCAAGAAGCAGCTGTTGAAAGCATCGCGACGAGATCAAAACCTTAAAAAATCCAAACTGAATAGCCTCACCTTGAGTTCGGTATCTTCGGTCACCTCCGTCTTGTCTTTCAAATCGTTAATCATGTAGGATAAGGCCCAGTCGATTCGGGTATCCTCTATTATAGTTACGACTAGAGATCTGACGTTGTTTACTGCCAGGTTGAAATTTGAGGGCTTGTGACAAATTATTCCTGCTTTTAACCGGGGCTTGAGTTTAGGAAAAGACAATTTTAAGTCTTTTTTTTTTGAAGACTCTTTAATTTCCCTTCCACGTTGTTTCACAGCCCCTCCACACTTGTGCCGTTTATACGCGAGACTGTCAGAGTAAGTCTCACCGCACGATTCGTAGGTTACGTTACATTTTCCTTCATGACGCCTTTCGTGCCTCCGTTTATATCTGTTGTTCCTGAACGTCTTTTCGCAGTATTGACATAAAAAAATCTCATTTTTAAGCTCTCGTTTTTTCTTCTTCGTCAATCATCGTTGGTCCTTTTTTTTTAGCTTCCGATGCCAAAACAGTCTCTTCGTTCATTGGAAGAGACAAATGTGAAATCCTGGTGTGAACCATAGCTTTTGCCACATCGGGAAAATACTTTCAACAAGCTTCGCAGTAATATATACATCCAAATTTGATTTTTTTCAGGCGTGATCATTTTTCCATCGCATCGGTCGTAGTGCACCAAAACTTCATCGTAAGAAAAAACGAGTCCTCCTCTGGGACGGGTTTTTATAACTGATTACCAAATTACTCATAAAGAGTTCAAATGGCACCAGTTAAACCTTCGGCAGCTAGGGGACCGACGGTAGCCGCCTCATAAAGCTAAATCCTCCTGAATTAACGGTATAAATTTAGTTATATTCTAAATGTCTTAACCTCTCTCGTAATTAATTTCAGTCCAACTTCCCTAAGTGAAGCAATATTAACTCGGCCGGAGTTTTAGTAACATTTACACTCTTCTTGGTTCCTCCTGCTTGTGTAGTTCTTCAGGTTACTATCGGGCATAGTAACCAGGTCCACTGTAGATGTTAGACCAAAAGACCTCGTTACGGCTAAGCCTACGCTATTTAAGGTAGTGGTCGGCTGAGACATCCTCGAGTCTTATCGTTTCTTCTATTAAAATCGGTTTTATTTCGTGGAAGTTGGTCAGCAATTCTCATAAGCTTTCGGTCGCCACTTAGAAGGCGACTCATGAAAGTACCTCAATTCAGGGTAAGGTGCATCAGCTCCCTACAACACACAACGACTCCCCCCTACTGCCTGAGAGGCTAGAGCGGGCCAGGCCAGCTCGCTCTGACGTCATTGGAATGTGATAGATAGCCAAACTGTAACTTGACAATCTGCGTATTCTAAGCCATTGAATACTATCTACAGATTGGCTCATTACATCACCCCTCCCCCCAAACGACGAACACCAGGAAGTCTAATAGCATACACCCCTAACACTAGAATACTACCAAGTTTGGGGCGGAAAACCTTTGAACACACAATCGACACACCAGAAAAATAAGGCCGAAAAATTTTAATATAAGTAAATATAGTTAAGTACAGGACACACAAAACATAGCACAGAAAAACAACAGATCAAGCTAAACCGTGAAGCAAAAACAAAAATCACAAGTATAAGAATAAAATACAAAAAGACAAAAATATAACAACACACGCGCAACTCGGAGCAGAAAACATGCGCAAGAAGCACGAGGATCCAACACAGAGATAGCTCGGACGTAGCCCACAAAGTGTGGGAGGCTTAAGGCAACACAAACACACAAGTAAGGATCCACTAAGCGTGCACAAAAAATCCGTAAAATATGAAATAAATCAAAACATCAGAAATCATACACAAAACATAACGGCGGTATAGACTGCTCTAGGGTTATTAAGGATACAGCCCGACCAATGGTAAGTAAAATGCTAGTACGAAAAACAACATACAAAAACATAAAAGAACGTAGCCTACAAAGTGTAGGAGGGTGATGACCACGTCGATAAAAACATACAAGATGAAAATATAAAAAGTCAAAAAGATAAATATAAAAGGTCAGCAATACACCCAATCAAACATAAAAACATAAGGGCATATAAGCAGAGGACGTATCACACAAAGTGTGGGAGGCTTAAGGCTGCGTCAAGAACAAACGTAAAAATGAGTATAATCAAGTAGAAAAAACACAGTAAAAAAACGGAGTAAAGAAAACGTACACAAAATAATATCGCACATATTGAGACAAACAACGAAAAAAGGACACCCGATGCACTCACAAATTAACATCGACAAAATGATAATGTGGAAAAAAATACCGCAAGGTGTGCAAAAAAAAAAAAACACAAAGTAAGTAACAACGTCCCCTAAACAAACATGAAATATTAAGGAGGTGGGATCGCACTCACCTAAGAAATACTGTCTGGGTATTCCCAGCTGTCATAGGACAAAGCAGTGGAGGAGAGCCAGTCTGCCTCCGCCAAAGCATCGCGTAAAGTTTCAAAGCCTGGGGAAGGTGACTACACGGTACGGTCCGAATTCTAGTCCCGGGAGGCACTACACACGTCCAAGGGCGATGGCACAGCAAACAAGGTCTCTGATGGCAATTTCGCCGCTGTCCCTTCCTGGGAATCGAGCGGGAGCGCTGCAGCTACTGCGGCTGTTGCAAAGGCACTAGCTTGGCGTCAGAGCATCCATTGAGGTTGCATGGCAAGCATATTAAGCATGGTGGTGCATTTGCTGAAGGGATCAGGTAACGTTACCACATCGCGCATGGGTGGTCTGTCCAAATCCGATTATAATAATAATAAATTTTTTGACCACATG